>DF361743.1:4043-19976 GCA_000787875.1 Solanum virginianum
GTTTCATTAATGATGTGGTATGATATCGTTTTGTTTCATGGGTTTATAACCATGAAAATTCTTACTTTTTGAAACCACCAATTTGATGATTTCCCTGGTTCTCTTATTTTTTTTCCAATTATATCCTCACTTAATATATAATAATCCTAATTTGCCATTTACTCTAATATCTACTTAAATCATATTAGATCCTCTGCAGCCAAGCTTCTCTTCCTCCTATTCATTCTCTACATCCTCTGCATCCTAATTTGTTTCTTCTTTCTTCCCTTTCCAGTTATCCCATCCTTCATTTGTTTAAATAGAAAAAAATATTAAAATTATATAACAAGAATCATGTGATTTAGACAATTAAACCATGAGTTAGTATTAATGAGCTAAAATAAGTATGCAATTAGCTCAAAGAGGCAATATAGTTTACATCAACTCTACGATTTACTTCAAAGCATATTTGGTATCTTTTCAAATTATTGGAAGTTTCAATCACAAATGCAAAACAAAAACATTTCTCTTAACAACAGATAATGGATGCAACTGGGCACACCCCATTCTACAACCAAACTTTTTTTTTTTAGTTTATAATAACTAAGGGTATTTTCATAAATTTATTGGTTACGATACGATATCACACGATCAAACCAAACAACAAAATCATTACAAACTTTTTTTTTTAGTTTATAATAATTAAGGATATTTTCGTAAATATATTGGTTACGATATAATACCACACGATCAAACTAAATAATAAAATAGTTATAAAACGTTAAAAGATCATACAATCTATCCAAATATTATATTATATTGTACCATATCATACCACACATTATAAAACCACGGAAAATCACCATCCAAACAGAGGGTAAAGGTAGACGATAAAAAGAAATTATCCATCATTTTCGTCTGTATGGAATTTGAATCTTGATCTTTCATGCATTCCATTCTTAAGTATTAATTACTAACAATGTCCAGGTGGAATCATGTTGTTGACAACTATTTTTCACCCATATAAAAGCATAATATCATTAAAAAAAATCTAGATAAACAAACATATATTAGTTAATTAGCTAATATAGCTATAGTGAATTAATTACGGCTCATGGCGAACATCTAGCTATAATTATAGTTTGAGTTTTGTATAAATCACGCAACTTATGCAAACATTGTGCGCAATTATACAAAAGTTGTGCGCGAATCAAAACTATATAGCAAAATATACAAACGTTACAAATTGTATAACGAATTATACAAATAATGTGCAAGAAAAATATAGCGAAATATATAAATATTATGCAAAACCTGTGAATTGTATAGCGAATTACAAACGTTGCGCAAATTATATAACTATTGCTATAACTATAGTTATGAAATGTAATTACTCAAATTATAGATGTGGAGAATAATTAAGGTATTTTTGAGTAGTTATATGTAAAAATTCCTCATTATCTTCCTCATTATCATATTATCCAACTTTACATATCGAAACTTTACCTCTCATTGCATCAAAATCAATGGCGAAATCAGAAGTTTCATCAAACGCATTCAAGATTTAATATATATGTATAAAAATAATTTTTGATTTATATACTTTGAATAATTATTTGTAAATATAATATTTTGACGAAACATATTCGACTGACCACCCTTTGCTACATGTGACTACCGATCAACCTCGCCGACCATTTCGTTCATTTTGTAGAATAATGGTACCAAAAAGGCTAAAATACAAACATGTGGGGGCTATTTGTAATGAGACCTAAGGACGGTGGTAGTATGCTTTGTAAGCATCCTCTAGGTCGGTGTTTGTTTGTACCCCAAAAGTTTCTCTTAATTGCTCATTGGTCCCATTACTATTTCTATAGACTTCACATGTCAAAAGGTTGGACGGTTTGTAATTTGTAGTATAATTTAGCATATGGAAAATCTCCTTCGAGTATTACCTAAATCACATCTCGCCACCTGCATTCATTTTAGTGGTGGAATCGAAAAATTTACTAATACTATTCAAAATGTTTAAAATTATATATTATATTCTCTTAATATAGAAGTCACGGTGAGCAGTTTGATCTGTCTGTTTCATGGTCATGGTTGCTTCTGTGGCAATAGTGGAATCATGCACTTCTTTGCTACTTGTGGGTCCTATTTGGTAAGACAGGTACTTCTTCCATTTTTTACTTCAAGGATAGTAAATTTTTCGTTTACATTTTTTAATTCCATTTGAATAATTTTCAAAGGTAATATTTATTATCTCAATTTTATTTTATTCGAGTAATTAGTGTGTGACAAATTTATAATTCATAATATTTCTTTAATTGCTTCAATTTTAATTTTATAGACTAAAAAATAATTTATATTGACTGCTTACTTGAACAGTTTCTGATGGGTCAACAAAGAATAATTTGTGAGATTTTTAATTTAATTTTTTTCAAGGCAACTATATATTGATGTGTCTGCCTTAGCGACTTGATAATATTTTTTTAGCTGCTTCAATTATAATTTCACAATATCTTCTAAAATATATAGCAAAATCTAACGATATCACATAAATCGAGACTAAAAGATAATTTATATTGGACTCATGCTAGCACGGGCTTTCGGCACTAGTAATATATATATATATATATATGAGAGAGAGAGAGAGAGATTCGTATGTAGTATGACTAATTTTTTATTAAGAATATTCAATTTATCATCATTTATCGATTGCAGCTTACTTTCAGTGTACAAAGATTTTGAGTAAGTGGTGTCAATCTATATCGAGTGGCGATATTGAAAAAAGTACACAAAATAGACCTAATTTAAAATTATTTATTTTTAATAGACTCAATCTAAATTATTTACTATTAGTAGACTCATTAACCCAAACTATTTACCTTTCTACCCACTTATCCCTTTTTATTTCGCGTGCTGACATCATGGTAGCGTCGGCATAAACACTATGAAATATACTCTACCGATATATATATACCATAGCGGTATCATATAAAAAGAGCTCAGTCCTTTGTGATACTCTAGCAGTATATTGATACTCAATTGGTATATAAAATTTTTTTTTAAGAAACAAATAAAAAATTTAATAAACTCTAAAATAGTAGAAAATATATTCGTTATATACTCTGTCGGTATATTTATACCATATCGGTATTATATATGATTGAACATAATCATCTGTGATACCCTGTTGGTATATGTATACTCTATTGGTATATCATACAAGCAGGTGTTGATGTCAGCATGACGTTAGCGTGCGAATTTTTATATTACGGGGCAAAATTTTAATAGTATTGGGGTACAAAACGTAAAAGGGGTATATGAATGTGAATAATTTGATTTAAGGGGGTACAAACTTAGTTTTCCCCAAAATTAATTCATGAAATCATGACTCGTCAAATGTATTCAAATCAGAATGGGTTATCATCAAAGGATGTGATGGAGCGGATAGGGATGCTTCTCCCTTAACCAGAGATCTCGGGTTTGAGCCCTAGGAATGAAAAAATCCTTGGTAGGTAGTGTTTTCCCTCAAATAAGGCCCTAACTGCACGAATCCGAATATAGTCGGATTTCAATGTGAATACCATACATCGTTTAGAAAAGAATGTGAATGGGTTACTAATTTGCCTAATTATTAACTCAGTTGTTCATCTATGTTGATTGGATCATTCACAGGAATGCTTTTATTTTGACGTGATTTTTAATTTTTACCATCAAACTCATGATCTTTAATATTTGCTCTTTTAACACTTTAAGGGATGAAAAGAAGGATAAAATATCTCTAGTAGTAATTAAAAATGTAAGGTAAAAAAATTTCTACTTTTACCACGCAAAGGCATAACTTTGCCTTTAGGCATAAGTTAAGATGCATGAACTTCTTAAGCCATAAAGTCCTTAAACCGAACTTCTATCACGTAAGATATAACCTCTATCTTGGGATACAAGTTCAATTTTAGAAGTCGCTCAATAACAACTGCACTTAATATGATCATCTTAACCCTTCCATTGTGATAACTTAATCAATGATACGTGTCATTATGAGTAAAAGATTTTTATGGTGGGTCAATGAATAAATTACACGTAGTTACTTTATAATTAAAGATGATGATCAATTGTGTAAACCACCTTTCTAGTTGAGAATGGCATTTAAGTTCTATGCATTATTGATTATGCAAATAATTACACAACTTACTCATTATATAAAGCCACTATATTATAATTTCATAGAACTTGACCTTGACCTTGACCATCCTTACATTTATATCTTCTCCACCACCACACACCGTTGCTCACAAACAAAAAGTTAACTCATTTTCTTTAGGTTCATTTCTCCCTTTGCACCAATTTATCTATAAAAGTAAAGCAACTATATAGTATATCATTTTCTTATCATAAAATATTATTGGTTTTTTTTCTATCGAATTATGGGGGTCATGAATACTACTAAACCAAGAGAGCCCTTAAAATGTCCAAGGTGTGAATCAACAAACACCAAATTTTGTTACTACAATAATTACAACAACTCTCAACCTCGTTATCTTTGTAAAGATTGTAAAAGGCATTGGACTCTAGGTGGCCTCCTTCGTGACCTCCCCGTCGGCGGGAGCAGGAAAAATAAGTTGAAGATCACATCAACGAATAGGAATGACAATAGAACGGGATGGGGCGTGTGTAAGGCGAGTTTGACCTTAGCCTCCAAAATTTTCAACCCGCCCTGTCCTGCACCAACTACAAGTGGCATCACAAGGGAAAAGAGTAGTGCTTCTCAAATGATGAGGAATAATATTTATGAAGAGAAAAATATATTTGACAACTTGATCCCTTCATCTCCACAACCATATGATACAAATATTCCATTTTCAATTCCCACTTCTAGTACTACTTCTTCAAATATTTATAATTACATGGAAAATCTTGATAGTACAATGGGGGAGGAGTCAACAATTACATGGCAAGGTCCAATTAGAAGAAGTATTGTGATGGACAATTTATCAAATTATTGGAATTTGGACGATATCGAGGCATTGATTTCAACCGATGATTTTAAAACGGACTTGGATGAAACTGAACAAGATTTGATGAACGAATATAATAGTCAAAGGCCTTATTAATGAGAAAGCTAAAGAATGTTTGTAGGTTTCATTACTTGTCTTCCGTATATACATGTCATGGAATAATTTGGATTTTAATATATCGAAAAAGATGTTTGAAACCTTTTGCCATAAAAAAGTAGAAATATGTAGTAAATAATTTTTTGCATTATCAAGTCATCTAAATGATGTCTACAGATAAATCTTCTGAAAGATGGATTTGAAATTTTCAAAATAAGATGTGTTACATGTTACAACATGTGAAGGTGACTTAATAGTGTAACGCTTTGTTACGCCAATGAACATGGGTTATCTATGTTTGTTCTTCTATTCAAGGCTTGTTAATTTTGGGGTGGGTGGGGTGGCATCTATCATGTTGACATAATGATGGAAGTTTTCCAAAAGTAGATTTTAATTGAACCATCAATTTAGGTACAAGATACTATCATTATCACCTGGAGAATTAGACAATCAACCCATAACAGCAACGAGCCAATGACCCAATTTCAAGACTGAGCTATATCTCACCAAGCCAAGTGGCACGTGATTGAGATGAGAATGTGAAATAATAGAGAGATTGGCATGGGAAAAACTTGCACCCCCGATGTTTACACCAAACTATAATAGTTTACTATGGTTAATGATGCGCTTGAGATGAAAATGTGAAACAATATAATCAAGATTACGTTGTACTTATTTGGTTCGTGTAAACATTGGGTGCAGATACGTTTTTCAACTACTATACACATGAATTCATTCATTGTGTAGTCTGTTCAAGAGAAAATGGTGTATTAACATGATATGAAAAATTTTGAGTCTCTTCAAGTCTGTAATGAGCATGATTTCTTGGAAATGAAATATAGAAGTGGTACATTATTGTTATTATTATTACAATAATCACAAGTATACAGAATTAGCAGGCAATTGACCTTTGAATCAAAACAATTGACTCCAAACTAAACTACACAACTCCAAGAAAAGCAGAAGTTTCCCTTTCTCATCTTTATTTGGACGGAAAATAGTGAAATCAACACAGAGTCCATCATAACCTTCTTCCTCATATGCGTTCCTTCAGTTTCAGGCAGCTTTCTTTTGCTGCAAAAGATGAGGCAGTGGCGTCAAACAAAGTAACTCGATATAGTTAAGTCAATGCATGTCATAGAATTACGGAAATGATCTCTGTGGCAAAGGTCAAGTAGCAGACGGGTGAAGTCCACAGTTCTAATAGGTTTTCACGGGAGTGCTAAAGATACATGAGACGGATACATGCACCACCAAACCATCCTCAGAACAAACTCTGGTTATTAGAAAAGTTTGTGCACCAAACTCCAGGTTCATGCAACTGAGCAACAAGCTAATCATAACTCATAAGGGGTCGTTTGGTAGTTGGTTTAGAGGTGAGTTATGCACGTATTAAATTATGCATAAGTAATACCATGGTTGCAAATTGGTTAGGAGGTACGTTTTCATGTATAAAATTAATATGGTATTTGGTTTGCAGTTTAGAAACCAGCATAATTCTAACCAGCTATTGAACGACCCTAAGTGTTTAACCAACAACACATGCTTTCCTTTAAGGTATAACTCATTTTGATAAATTTGGAAGAATAATTTTCTTGTTAAGGAATCAAAATTTCAACTTGGACTCACCCTTTTCTCTTCCTCCATCTTGGCCTTAATCAAAGAGTAGATTGCGACTCCAATGATTGCAATGCAGGTTCCAATACCGGTCTGTGTTGAAATTTTGTTACCTGCAACATCCGTATACGTTAAAGTTTCCTTGTCATGGTAATTACTAGTGTAACATGGAATTCTGCTGATAGAACTTTAACAAAGATGGATATTTACCGAAGACAACAATTGAGAATCCAATCACGAACACACGTTTCAACACATTTCCAACTGCGTGTGTAAGAGGTGCCACCCTCTCAAGGGTGTTTGTGGCTACCTGGAAGTGTAAAGAAAAGTACATAAATGAGAAGAATGCAGGACATCTTGTAAACAGGCCACTTATGCATGTTGTCACATATTAGTATGTAGAGAGATTGAAGGTTTTTCACATGTTTTCGTCAATGTAGCAGCAGCAGCATTTACTAACTGGAATACCTGATTGTAGAGGTGATAAAACATTCCCACCCAAAAGAGATCCGTCACAAATTTTGTTAGACCAACTTTAGCAATGGCATCGTTGAAACCATGTTGGAGCAATTGAGGTCCCTCAATCTGTAACGTCATCAGAATGAAAAGTATACAATGAGGAAGAATAAAAATTTATGAGAAAGTGACAAGCTGATGTTATCCGACTCACAAAAATGGCAGGCGGGATACAAAAGATAAGAGCAATGATGGATATGTAGGCATACACATTTGTACTATCCATATCAGTCTGCAAAAGAAGCATTCATCAGCAAAACCGCCTTAATAGATTGAATGTTTTAATACTCGGATTAGTTTTACATAGAGTATACCATAGCTTTCTTCGAGTATATACTCCTATATGTGAAGGAGATGTTAGAAATCATAGCACTAGTGAAGCCCAACCAATTGAAAGATAGCTCAGTCAATGAAGCCATCGACACACCTACATATCCAGTTGAAAGATTAATCACAACACCACAATTACCTCTTGCATAAAAGTATTTAAAACTTTCCCCTTTACCAACAACAACATCCTCACAAGTGAGGTCTGAAGAGTGTACGATGTACGTAGACCTTCCCCCTACCTTTGTGGGAAAGAAAGGTTATCTCGGATAGACCCTCGACTCAAAAAGTGAAGTTATTCAGGAAAGGGTTGCAAAATGTCAAGCAACATAGTAAAATGGAGCAACTAATAGCAAAGAGCATCGAAGAAATAGATACACGAGTACTAAATAAAGACGAGGATATGAGGCTAGTCCCCTGCCTTCCCACCTAATGGGCAACCACGCAAAACTTTCCCCTTTCTCTAGTAAATATAAAAGTAAATTGTAAGAATCTACGACTTTTATTGATCAGCCTGAAACTGATATATTTTCAGGTAATTTCCTAATTTCAAATATTACAAATGTGTTTATTGCTACAACCTGAGGGGAACCAGACAGAGAAGAACAGAGCTAACCAAGGACAACTGGAGCAAGTGACAGCCATAGTGCTAAAGGTATCTGTTGTCCAAGAATGAACTGAGACGCAGCAGCATTGAAGAAAGGCTCCAGAGCTGTACGAAAAAGGAAACACACTTAAGACTTTGAATACAGATTATACAAAGGAAAACTTTTCTCCAGCGATCAATGGAATGCAACCTTTGATTGTGTGAGTGAACGAGACAGCAACTGCAGCAAACGAGACATTGCTGGTAACATGGCCAAGCGCGTGACAGAAGGCAACAGGTGTGAGCAGCTTCAGTTGTGTTGAATCAATAGGCTACAAAGACAAGTCGAAAACTCACAGCAAATCAGCAAGTTGCAGTCTTGTAAAAAAAAGAAAAACTAAAACAATGAATGGTACCTTAGCCTTGTTCTGTAGTTTTATTGATGTGGTGATTTACAAAAAAATATTTGATGAACCAAGAATCAAAATGTGTGTTCCACATTCAGAATTTTACTCCTTATGGATATCGATCATCGTCTTTCACAGTCAAAACTGAACGTAATGGAAAATCAACCACAAAAATCACTCGAGGAACTAATTTTTGTACCATACTACGGATTTTAACTTATATACAATGAGAGTGTAAGCATTTTTACACTTAACAACATATTTTAGCAAGTACCTCGCCCCATTTTCCAGACTACTAATCTCATTTTTTTATGAGCATCGTCTACCTATATTTACATTGTCAACATATATAAGTTAAACTCGATCACCAAAACACTTACAGCTCTTTTTGGGAGGCCTACAAGCCAGCTCAACAAGCAATATACCACTCCAACAGCCAAATGTATAACAGAAACAAAACTGCAAATATACAATAAAAAAAAATATCACAATAATTAATAATAAAAAAGACAAAAGGGTAAGATAATAAAAAAGGTTCCTTAAAAAAAATCACATTGGAATACGTACTAAGGATAAGGGAAGTAATTGTAGATCTTCTTGTTGAGGATGTTGAATATCACATTCAGAAAATACCTACAAATATCAAGGTCAAATTAGTCATTTCAAAACACCAAATATTTTGACAATAACAACAATATTTGTCCGGTTTATGAAATCAACCGATAATTTTTTACATTTAGTTCCTAATTTACCCTTATCATTAATTATAATTATTTCTCTATTACATTTATCAATCATTGTGTTTATTACATTCAAAGGCTGATCCAGTAAAATTATCATATCATTTACTATTTCTTAATTTTTGTGCCAAGACAAGGGGACAAGTAAAAATGAACGGAGAGAATACTAACAATATTAAATTTTGCGTAAGCAATAGCATTTTTTAATTATGTATAAAATTGGTTTGCAATTCAAAATCTAAAATAAATACTTACTACAAGATTGTTTGATTTGCAGACTAAATTATCTCGAGATTATAATTTTTGGATTAATTTATTTTACCTAAGAGGTGGAATAAAATAATTCCAAATTTGATGGAATAAAATAAAATATTCAATTAAGTTTGAAATAAATTTATACAATATTTAATTGACACCAAAATAAATTTATACCATCAATCAATATAATATAAATTTTATTTCTAACTTAATCGTGAATATCACACTTTATCCGGGTAAATAAAAACAAGAGCACAAAGAAAAACATACCACATGAAGAAGAAAAACCCGGTAGTGAGAGTCGCTTTGTTGAAAAACCCGACTTTAGCCTCCCTGGATCGAAGGAAAACAAATCGGGTCAAAAAGCAAATTACGAAATGGGCCGGGTCGGGTTATAACAAAAAGAAACTGTAAATGGACCTCACCCGGAGGAATCGCTGCTTTCAGCAGGCGAAGAAGCTGCGGCGGAGGAGCAGGGCTTGATAGATTCTCTTTTTGGAGAAACTTCGAGAAGTATAGCCGGACGTAATTGCCTTCCCCAGATCAAATTGGGACCGGCAATAAGAGGTCCGACTGGTTTTGCTGTAGCAGCAGCAGGGAAAGCCTCTCTGCTGCTGCTACCGGTAGCAGCGGTAGTGAACTTTCCCACTGCCGCCGGCTTCCTGAGGAGTGGAAGACCACCGCGAATAGCGGTGATGCCACCAGTCAACACGCGAGACTCCATTGGCAGTGAGAGAGAAAATAGTGACTTGTGAACAATGGAAGTACAGAGTGAACAGAGAAGTTTGTAAGAGAAAAAGGAATAGTTAAAAATGGAGGAGTGTTTTTTCAGGTGACGAATGAGCGGTTCCTATTAATTTGATTTAGTTGTCTTCTTCCCAAAATATCCTATAGCATTTTTCAATAATTTCAAAAAATAAAATAAAATATTTATATGAGAGAATATTATTGAAATATGTGAGTTTCGTATCATCGAGGACATGATCTTAGATAAAAAAGAGTGGAGCTCGCGTATTAGGGTAGAAGATTAGACGGTTAGTGAAGGTAAGATGATGTCTGGTTGTGATATAGTAGGTTGGTAAAAGTAGTTGTGTTTTTATATATTGAGTTATTATTATCCGTCATTTATTATCATTTGTTTTCCACTCTAGTCGTTTTGCTTCATATCTAATACTTTCTACTTTTGGTTGTGATTTTCTGCTTTTGAAATAGTCTTTCGAAAATAATTTCTCTATCTCTATGCGACAGTAGTAAGGTATACATACAATTTATACTCTTTATACCCTACTTGTGAGATTTTATTGGGTATGTTGTCATCACTGTATATTTTTGTTAGATTTTCACCAAGTGTCTGCTAACAATATTGAACTCTAATTATATTTAGAGTCGTATCGAAAAGTTTCATATTGAAAAATTATTTATAACTAAAAAAAATACTATTTTATAATAATAGTAATATAGTTAATGGAATCATAATAGCAAAATCTGAAGAGAATAATGTATATGTAAATTTTGTTTTTATTTTTTAAAATTAGAGATATTGTCTTCAATAAGAATTTATTCATATAATGCAATGATTTAATTAGTGCTTATAAGTTATAACTAACTACCAAACGATAAAATGTATTAACTCTAAAGAGTATTACGAATAGATAGTTTATTATTAATATTAGTATTTATTTATCACCCTAAAACATAAAAAATACTTCCTTCTATTTATTTTACTTGTCATATTTTGTTATGGCATATTCCTTAAAAAATATTAATTAAAAAGTAATTTGACTAAGTCATTTTTATTTAATCATTAATCTTAATTTAATATTACTCATTTGTTTCACGTTAATCTCTTTACATTTATTGAGTAACGATCAAGATATAAACTATTTCTTCTGTCTCAATTTATATGATTTTTTCATTTTTCGAGAGTCAAATAATTTATGTTTGATCAAAAAATTTATGTATGAAATCTTCAAATTCTTAAAACTGAAATTTATGTATGTAAATTATGTAAAAAGCAATATAAGTGACATTGACAATGCAAAATATATAAAAATTTATGGTCAAAGATAAATCTGTTTTAATATTAAAATCTGAATAATGTCATACAAATTAAACTAAAGAGAGTAATAATTAGTTATATTAAATTTTTTCAAAATAAAAATTATTTTAAATCATTAAAACGAACGGATAGAGTACTAAAATAGCCTTTATAGTATTTTGTTTTTTCGCTTCATATAAAGGACAATTATATCCATGGTGACAAATTTCTGTTAAAGATAAAAGGATAGCTAGGGAAGAATTGGACAAGAGTATGGGCTATATGATTGGTTTATTTTTTGTGTGTTGGAAAATGGAAAAATAGATAAATATAATATTTTATACTATATATTATGGATATTAGATAATTTTTAGGCTTAAAATTTTTTGTGGGGTCTTATCTTATCCAAGGTAGGGATTTTAGAGGCCATAGAGGAAGAGCCTGTCTTGTCCAATGCTTCTATTTTCAATACCCTTATCAACATTTTCTTGTGATAATATTCATGAGTTGGCTTCATTTTCAACTGTAAATTAAAAAGGAATAGTGGACTAATTAAATTAAGTTTTATTAAATACTTTTCTCTTCTTGTCGATTGTTAAGAAATCAATAAATTAGATTGCTCATTGTCTTGCTAGAGCATCTATTTCTATGTCTGATTCGATGAAGTGGGATACTAACTTTTTATCTCTCCTTACTGATGTATTTATTTTTTATTTTTTATTGAATAATACATGATGAAAGAATAATTTTTTAAAAAAATTGAAAATGACATATATGTGAACTAATTAAAGTTTTATTTACAAAAATGGTCATAAAATGACAAGTGTATAGTTTTTAGGGTAGAAAGTAATTGAGTGATGAAGTTAGAGGCAATTTGGACTTTGGTGGAAAATGATAGTTAATCCCCACAGAACTTAGTAATATTACATAGATATTATAGGTATAATATAAGTTATACAAGATATATGTCAGATACAAATATATGTTGAGTTAATGTTATTGTACTCAGAGTCCTTAAAGATTTTAGCGGCATTCATATAGAGTAATGGTTACAAATACTAATTATATTTATTATTATTGTTAAATATACGTAGAAAAAATTATTTTATTGCCACTAAATAAATATACCAAAATTCTTTTTTGTTGTAGTGAGATATACGTTGACATTACCCATATTTTTATGCGATAGAAAATATGGCCTACATCTACCTCTTCGAATTCCTTCTACTGTCAATCTCTCACATCTCCTAATTCAAAAGCATCCATCCATCTTCTTTTCATATGTCTGAATCATATTAGCCTTGCTTTCCTCATTTTATTTGTCACAAAAGTCACTCACCTTCCTCATGTATATAACTTCATTCTTAATAACATCTTCTAATATATGTCCATAGATCTATATGAATATCCTCATCTCTGCTACATTCATCTTTTGAAGGTGGACATTCTTGACTACCCGACACTCTATCACGTTATCAAAAGAATTGTAAATTTTGGAAAAGAAGAAAAAAGTGTATGAGAGAGAGCTAGAAGAAAACAGACTGGTACTCCCTCTATTCAATAATAATTATTTAGTATTTACTTGACATAAAAATAAAAATAATAAATGATAGGGATAATTTTACTAAATTATTTTTATTAAGTATAAGTTAGCTAAATATTAAAAAATAAATACTAAAATATTTAATCATAATGATAAAATAGATACAAAATGATAAAGTATTTTTTCATTTTATAAATAAGACAAATATTATTAGATATCTTAAAATAATATAACAAATAAAAATGAATGAAGAGAGTAATAAATTACAATACATCTAATTTTCACTTTTCAAATCGTGTTAATCAGGAGCGGAGCTAGCATATATATATATATATATATATATAGAGAGAGAGAGAGAGAGATATCGAACCCCTTTTGACTAGTTCATCTATTTATTTTTTAAAATTTAAACTCTCTTAATTAAAATTTTAACTCTACCACCGAAGGAAACATGGGAATTTCTACATATGTTACATCATGGGAAAAAGTGAGCACTCATCGCAATTGAAGATTCAGAAAAAAGAATCATGCTCAACATACACAGCTACAAGGCCTATCATATAGGATCTCCTTGTCTCATATCATCAATTACTTGGATTTTTCATATCACCAAATCTATCTAGTTTGAAATTATGTGGTGTTTGAATTGATTTATTTATTTATTTTTTTTATTTTTAATTTTTAATTTTTTATTTTTTTAAGTATTTTTTAATTTTTAAAAGTGTTTGAATATCACAAAAAATTTAAAAGTATAAAAAAATAAATTAATCAAAAGCTAAAAGTAGAAGATCCCTAATTTATAACTTTTAATTTAAAAGTTACTTAAAAAAGTCAATTCAAATACCCTCTAAATAAGGTTTCAGCTTCATGAATTATTCATGAAATTTCAAAAAGAGACTTTTTGAATCCTAATATTTTATGTTGGTGAGCAACATGAATTGTGAAGGAATGACTGAGATATTTTCATCTTTAATGAAAAGATTTGAGTTTAAACTCATGAAAATAAAAAAATATTCTATTGAAAGTCACGCCACCAAAGATAAACCACGCAATGCATGAATATAGTAGATTACGGGAAAAAAAATTAAGTGAAGTGATCAGTTTTTGAGACGATAATCAAAGTCTTTTTGCCATGGCAGATGTAATTAGAAAGTGGTACATGGCACTTTGTTAGAAATACAATAAATGAACAACAATAACGAAATAAATGAAGACATGCACCGAGTCATTCAAGAAGCAATATGTGACTAGTACAACAACAAAAATAAGTGTGTTTCAATCTCAAACAAATTATGATCAGTCGGCTATATGAATCCTCACTGATTAAATTAATTCAAGGTGAGGGAAAAATCAATTCATAACGCTTTGTTAGAAACACAACAAAAAAACATATTACAAATTTCTCATTCAAAAAACAAGAATGAAATAAATGAAGACATGCACCAAGTCATTCAAGAAGCAATACGTGACTAGTGCAATAACAATAATAACTGTGTCTCAGTCTCAAAGTCAGCTATATAAATCCTCACTGATCACATTAATTCGACAAGAGGGGAAAACCAATCCCATGGCGCTTTGTTGGAAACACAACAAAAAACACACTACAAATGACTCCAATGCCAATTGGCAAAGCAACAAGCAACTCCTCTATTTCATCAGAAGGTTTTGGATAAAAACACTTCACCGCATTCTGATCAAACAGAGCTATAGCACCAAAAACCAACATTGACATAAAACCATGCAAGAAATCAATAAATTTCAACTTGTACCTCCTTGCAAATTGATTGGGAATTCTTACTGATCCATCAATTATCCATAAACCTCGAATCGTCGCGAATCCATAGCAAATTTTCCCTTTCTTGTCTTTGAAACTATCAGTGAAACACAATATGAAACATGATAGTCCACATAGTGCAACAAGTGCAACAGTAAAAAATTTACAAATTTTGTCACAATGGCCTTGATTTGTAAATATTGGTGACAAAAGTTGATATACAAGAACAGAACCAGTAGGAAGAAGATTGGCTAAGTGTGATGTGCTTTGAAATGTTTGAGTAATTGCTTTTTGTATAATATTTTTTTCTACTTCTAAGTTTTCTTCTAAGAGTGGGGATTTCTTTTCTTGATCAACATTTTGGGATGTTTCTTGTTCTACCACTTTAATCTCCATTTCCTCAACTATTTTTGGTTTTCCAAGTTTGTGTTTAGAATATTTGTTGTGTATTTATAAGTAGAGGCAAAGTCAGAATTTAAAGCTTATGAGTTTAGATTTGAATTCTAAAATTTATAAAAGATAAATATAGTTTTTGAACTGAAATTACTAAATTTGTTTTCTATTCTCAAGCTTCACCTCTATTTATAAGTGGAGGAAAATATTGATTTCACAGATGATCATTCAATTTTTAATTTATTATATCAAAGTCGTAAAGCTTAGTTTTGTAACAGAAAAACAAAACAGCGTCAACTTGGATATTATGTAAAGTGAATTGTGAATTCGCAAGCTATTTTTGTTTTCTTAACCAAATTCATTTGTTTATTTATTATATAGGCGACATTTCTACTTGCATCTTTGAAATTACTGAATTTGTCTTTTATTTTTATATTGAAATCGATTAAATTTGAATTCACATCGTAAAATCTCATATTAAAAAAATAAAATGTTTTTAACATGAATAATTTAATATTTAAAACTTAAATTCAAAATTTTATTTTTAAAATTAAAAAATACTTGTCACTCAAACTACTAGTCTTATCCTTATAGATACACAAATAAGCAACTTTCATCGTCATTCTAGATTGGTAGTT
>DF361743.1:28666-48762 GCA_000787875.1 Solanum virginianum
AATCGTCCGATAAATTCAGATTTATGCTACAAGGCACATTTAAGGGAATAGGACTTTTAACAAGTCCAAGTAAGATTCACATCACACAAGACATAATTAATGGAGTAGTGGAGCAGAGCTTTCGACAAATTCAAATTCACGTCACATAGATCCATTTAAATAAAAAGAGCCTTTGAACATAAAATTTTTTAAATTCAAGTTCTAATTAATTCAAATTCACGTCACATAGAGCATATTTAATGTAGAAGCACTTTTTAACATTATTTATTTTTAAAAATTTAATATTAAACATAATAAATATAGAGATTATAACTAAATAATAATATTAAAGTTCAAAATAGTACTCCCACTTCTTATGGGTTGTCATTTCTTAATCATTGTTATTTTTTTTGGACGTATCAATAGATACACAAATATTTATAAATAAGAATATACTGTTATTATCCATAAATTGGGGAAGCTTGTCTCTTTTTTTGAATAAATAATACATTAAAAAGTCCTAAAATAATTATATGTCTACAGGAAAAAATATTTAATAAGAATTAAAATTACATGAATTCGAAAAATAATTTGATTTTTTTCCTTCAAATTGGAGTTAAATTAAGGTTAAAATAGAAAAACATAACTGAGAAGGAAACAAATAAAACGATCTTATACAGATAATTGACTAAGGATACTAAATATTTTATTTTATTTTATATATAGAAGTAAAGAAAATAAATATAGGATCCTAAAATGTAAAGAAATAAATATAAGCCTTGTCTATACAGATTGTTTTTCGAGTTGCGCTAAATTTAATATTTCTAAATATATAGTAAGTTTCTTTAACATATATATAATGTTTGAATCAAGGTTATCGGATTTAACTTAATTCTTTAATTCATACTGTACATCTGCTCTTATTGAAGGGGGTTGTAATTTTTCTGAATGATCGTGACTTTCTCGAATGGTCGTGACAGACTAAAGTACCATAAAATAAAAAACGATGTCTTTTAAGTTTTTTTAACTTCTGTTACATTATTTAATAAATTTTTAAAATATTGAATTAAGAAAAAATAAATAAGAATCATGTGGGAGTGCACGTAGGCTGATCTAACATTCTCTATTATATATATATATATATGATTTATATGATATAATATAATTGACAAGTAATTTTATTTGATCACTATATCAAAATAGATATTTCATTTTAGTTATTCATTTTAGCAAATTAAGAGAGTTTTATTACTTTTTCTCATACAATATGTGATACTTCTTCAGTTCACTTTTACTTATAACACTTTGCTTTTTAAGAGTCAAATTGCATAGAATTTTATTAATATTTTAAGGTATATTTTTCATCATATTGATGTGATAAGGATTGCAATTCATAATGTTTTTCATATAATTTTCAAACATATAAATTTAGATCATTAATTAGCTCTAAAAAATTATTAAATTGTCTCTCATGAAATGAAACTTGACAAGTAAAAATGCACGGAGAACATTAAGCTTTAGCGAATCAAGAGAGTTTTGTTATTTTTCTCCTACTATCCTTAATATTAAATAACTAGATAAAGTAATAGTAAAATAACCTTTCTACATTAATATTGTCGGAATCGTAAAATATTATTATTTTTGAAAAGATATTATTTAATTGATAAATTAATATTTATTAGTTTAAAGAGTGTTCTCGAAATTAAATGAAACCAATATTCATGAACTTAAGGCCATGATGCATGATTTCGGTTACCACAATAAAATAGTTGTCAATAGCTTATGGATTATCTAGATGAAAATAATACATGTCGAGAAGTTTATTGAAAAAAATAATATTGATGATAAAGTTGAGAACTATATAATACCTTTGGAATCACTTACGCATAAGAGAACACTTATCGTAAGTAGTACTCTTCACAATTTTTTGTGTAAATTGAGAAGAAAACTCTAAAACTTTGGGATTCAAATGAGAAAAGCTAGTGGTGAACTTCAACTAAATTTAAATTTTAACAAAAGAACACAAAAATTATATCTCACTAAATTATCTTAAATATTTTATAATTTTAAAAATTATTAATTTTATAATATTGATGAGACCATACATTATAGGAATCTTTCGAAAATATATTATCCTATCAAAATCGATGATTTTTTTACTGGCCAAGGTCGGGACCAAAGAATAGTACTCCTATCATCTTAAAGAGTTTATTAATTTAAAGAAATTCTACTATAATACTCAAATTTAAATTTTCAAAGCATCATCAATAAAGTTAATTTGATTAAATACATCTCTAACTAAATTTTTGAAAAAACTAAGCTAATGCTCCTTTGAAGCAAACTATTTACATTCATATACTCATTTTACATTTTATGCACCCTCCACTATTAAAATTCGCACCCCCCCAACCTTTCCCCTTATTAAAATTTGCGCGCTAACTGCTGACATCAACATCCACCTTGTATGATATACCAATAGGATATACATATACCGATAAAGTATTGCAGAAGATTAAGCTCAGTCCTATATGATATCTGATATGGTATCAATATACCGATAAAGTATCAAAAAGAATATATTTTCTACTAATTTAGAATTTAATAAATAAGTTCGTAACTTTAATAATTTTCTCTTAATTATTTTATTTATTAAAAAAAGATCTCAAAATTATATGATATCGATAAGATATTAATATACTAATGAAGTATCACAAGAATATATTTTTTACTAATTTAGAGTTTAATAAATAATTTTGTAACTTTAATAATTTTCTCTTAATTATTTTATTTATTAAAAAAAGATCTCAAAATTATATGATATCGATAAGATATTAATATACTAATGAAGTATCACAAGAATATATTTTTTACTAATTTAGAGTTTAATAAATAATTTTGTAACTTTAATAATTTTCTCTTAATTATTTTATTTATTAAAAAAAGATCTCAAAATTATATGATATCGATAAGATATTAATATACTAATGAAGTATCACAAGAATATATTTTTTACTAATTTAGAGTTTAATAAATAATTTTGTAACTTTAATAATTTTCTGATCCTATACGATATTGATATGGTATAAATATACCGACGGAATATCACAACGAATGTTTTTTTATAATTTAGAATTTAATAATTTTTTATTTGTTTCTTAAAGAAAACATAATTCTATATGATACCAATTGAGTATCAACATACCGTCAGAGTATCGCTAAGGATTGAGTCATTCTATATGATACTAGTATGGTATATATATATTGCCGAAGTATCACAAAGGATTGTTTCATATTATTCATGCTGACATCAGTACAAATATAAATAGTTTGGGTCATGAGTCCATTAAGAGTAAATAATTTGAATTAGGTCCATTAAGAGTAATTTTACATTATGTCTATTTTGTGTATTTTTTTCCAAAATTTTATTAGAAAGTGTGTCAAATCAGCATAAATCAAGTAATAATATAGAACATCTGGAGTAAATTATTTCTTCATTTTTTAACTTAGACAAGTACTCCCCCCATTGTCTTACCTTGCACACCAACTAAGAAAGTTTTACTTAAGAGGCATGTTTTACTAAATTAAAATTATTAATGATTTTTTCAACTTCTTTATGTAATTATTCAATATGAAAATAGCGTCGCAAGAAAGCAATAACAAAAGAAATTAAAAGTAAACATACGATTCAGTATAATAGACAAGCAAAAATAAATGAGAGAAGTATTACATTGTGTGGAAGGACAATTGAAGGAAACGAGAAATAAACCCTTGGAAAGAGGAAAGAAAACACACAATATCACTAATCACACAAAGATTTAAGCACTAAACATCAACCTCACTAACCAACAATAACTGCACAAATGGAGAATTAAAGAGAGAACAAAAAAGGTCTGGTATTTCACATCTGAGTTTCAAAATCTCTCTAAAGCCATCTTCCTGACACTGCCACACTAGGAGGGCTCAAACAAAATACCCAAGAGTACACACCACAATAAAAAATAATAGTAAGTCGCGCGAAAGCCCTGATGATGGCAGCAGCATATAGCAAGATTGTGTAGCCACCTAATGGGGATATAAACCTTACAGAACTTTCAAATGATGTTTCGAGGATGCCAGCACCCAAACTTTTAATCCAGAAGTAGTATGCCTTTGCCTAAAAACTGAGATACTTTACAACCTTTCTACAAAACTCGGCATGCTGAAAGCTATGATTTCTGGAGGACGCATTTCTCATATAAAGCTAGGATATCCTTCTTGTTCGCATTCTTCAGTTGGAGCAGTTCAGCGCCAAAGTTATGCTTTGTAAGCTCCTGCTTTAGTTTCTGCACAGTAAACTTGGTATAATCCTCACCATTTGTTTGTTGACTATGAGCATCGTCATCTCCCCTGAATACAGAACCTCCATCTTCAGGGGAAGTATACTTTAGGGGACTCGTTGTACTCTTGGACCTCTTAGCTCCTCTAGTTGGTCTACCATTTGTATCCATGTCATGGACAGACTCAAATCCAGCTTCATATTCATCTATCCTGGCACGTTTGCCATGGGAAGCAGTTCTAAGTTTGCTATCCAGTGCAGTTTCATTCAGCCGAACTGCAGTTAACTGTTGTTGAAGAAGATCTAGCTTTCCTTGTGTAGCTTGCAACTGAACAGAGAGCGCTTCCGCCCTATTTGTTGCTTCAGCCCGCGCTGCACGCTCAGTCTCCAACAGACTCTCGAGGACTTGCACAGTACTGGCCCTCTGTTCATTATTTGATTTCAGTAGCATTTCAATTTCTTTTTCCCTTTCTTCTACTCGGGCCTCCAGCATTACAACTCTTGACCTTGCATCCTTCTCAGCACGATGATGCCTCGCTACTTCATCAGCCAAGTCTTCTCTTTCCCTCTCTAACTTTTCAACAGCTCTGTCAGCCTTCTCAATCTGAGCTAATCTTTCCATAGCTAAACGCTGAATTTCATTCTTCTCTTTTAGGGCCGCAGCTGCTTCAGCCCTTGCTTTGTCAGCCAGCTCAGTTGCCCTCTTTGCCTCTCGTTCAGCTGATTTATATCTATCCTGAATATCCTCAAATCTATTGAACTCTGACCGGTACTTCTGCTCCAGATGAACCTTCTCCTGTTCCAGAATCTTAGCTTCTCTTTCAAATGATTGTGCAGTAGCATTTATATTCTCTAGCCTTTCACTCAATTCCTTGATTTCAACCTTTAAGGCTGACACTTCTAGGCCATAGTTCCTTACCTTTGAATCAGCAGTCTGCAAAAAGTAATAATCACAAAACAGTCATTAGATGAAAATACAATAGAAAATAGTGCTGCTACTACAATCAATAAACAGTGTCTCAATCCCAACTACTAGTCGGGTTTGGCTATGTGAATCCTCTGTATCCATCCTGCTCCATTAGGGCAGTCATTAGTACTAATATCCATGTAAATCTCTTAAATTACCATATACATAGTGAGTGTAAATATTCATATATTTACAGACCGGATACCCAGCTGTATTAGAGACAAGTTGGTATCAATCACAAAGATTGAGCAATATTGAGATATCTATTCAGCACATCTAATAGACAAACTATCCTTTCAAATCACAAGGTTACACATAGCTGATGTTTTTTCGAGGAGGACACGTAACTTAAGTTATTAAACTTCTAAATAGAAGTCTGTACTCCAAATGCTAAAGCTAGTTCAGAGGACCAACACAAAAAAACATCACAAGCTCAAGAAAACCAAAATAATAGAAGCATTACATTCTGCAGCTCAAATGGTCCCTAATGAAGTCTTTATTGGTCTTATTTGTATTGTGCTTCACATTTGAATCCTCTCTCCAGCACCTACTTTAAAATAACAAAGAGTGTCCCTCCCACCTCCTCCCTATTTTTTTCCTAACTTCGCTCCATCACACTCTCACCCCTTTTTACCAACACAAGATTAGTGCTAATGAAAGTTAAGTTGGTTTACAAAGAGCAGAAACTCACCCTCAACTCCAAATTCAGTGTTGCTAAACGCTGCTCCGCCTGCTCAAGCTTAGATGTCTTGTCTTTTATTTCCTCTTCCTGCAATTTCATGAACAAAGAGAACTTCAAATTTATATTGGAAAACTAAACTAGCAGAATCATATTTCAAAGACAGAAGAGAAGAAAAATGAAACAAAGCAGCACATAAATTGAATCAATATGTGTAGCAGTATAATCACCTTATCAGCCAGAACGCTTGAAAATTCATCTCTCAAAGCATCTTCTCTCAATTGGGTTTCCTTGTTTGCACGCTCTTGAACAGATGCTGCCTTCTCAAGAGCATTCTTAACTTCCTTGACGGCAATGTCATATTTACGTTTCCATTCCTCTGCCTCCTCTTGAGCCGATTCAGCTTGCTCTCTGGCAGCAGCCAGTCTTGCCTCAGCAGCAGCAGTTCTAGACTTCAGAACAGATACTTCTGCACTTGATTGGTCTTCATCAGCCTTCTGCTTCAACAGTAGATGTTCATATTTTCTTTTCCATTCTGCGGACTCATGCTTAGCTGAAGTGAATGTTTTTGATAAGCTTGAGTATCTCTCTTCCAGTGAACTATATTTACCCTGCAAATTTGTGATACGACTCATGTAATCATCCGCAAGCTGCTTCTTGTCTTTGATGGCGTCTTCATAACGCTTCAAATATTCGGATTTATACTTCTCACTAGCTTCCAGTTGTTTGTTAAGTAAGTTCATCTTATCCTCAATAGAGCGGCACTTTAATGCAAGAGTAGTTTTCTCTGATCCAAGTTGGTCTGTTTGCTTCTTGATGAGATCAAAAAGTGGACCTTCCAAGCTGGAAAATCAATGTGATGTGACATACATTTCCAATAGCAAGTGCTTCAATAAAGAATCGTTAATATACAAACCTTTGTTGTAAGAAGACGATCAATTTTCTCCACTTCTCAGGACCCTGACAAGTTGCTTCATACTTGGACACTAAACGGTCAAGAACCTGCATATAGTAAATGCATTTAGGACATTGGTAACTCAATAAACCTGAATTCCAGTTTAGCCACCTAAAAATGGGCTGATATCTACAGTGAATAAGGGGGCTCACCTTAAGCACACTATCTATATTTGCATCAGGAGAATGGCAAGCCAACCTCAGTTCCTTTTCCATGTCCTGTATGGCATTTGAACATTGTAGATAAGCCTCCCTAAAGGCATCCTTTTTAAGATCCTGCCATCAACATTAAAACCGAATCAGAGATTAGGAAGAGCTATCAAAAGCATAGAGTACATACTCACGCCCTTCCGACAAAACTAACTAGGTCAAAAAGTCATTCATTTGTTGAGAATACACAGCCAAAGCAAACTAATTGTACACTTGCACAAAATGCAGAACAATTGTACAGATTAATTAAGCATCCTGTTATGAAGGAACTTCTCCTTATTTGATTATCTAGAGAAGTCTTGGATGTATCATTCAATATTCATTTATATCTCTAGTCTTCTCTTTTTTTGCAAATTCAAAATGTCTTGATGCTGGTGTTTCCAATAAATATCTTACCTCTAAAAAAGAAAAAGATCAAATGAAACCTCTAAAGCTTGACTGCTGTGCAAAATAGGTTCTGCCATTCTATGAAAAAAAAGAAAATACTCTCCATCAGTTGCAAAAGAAATCCACTTTTTTAGATAAACACCTCCATAAGGAACACCATTGATTTGCAGAAATTCAGAACCTTGCGCAGGATTTCGAACTTATGCAAGTGAAACTGAAGGACCGTGTCATGGAGTTCGACCAAAGCAGTTAAGATGGAGTAGTGGGTCCCAGCTGCTTTTTAAAGTTGAAGGTATTTTTGTCCAAATATTAATTCCGCATAAAAAAGTGCCAACATTTCAATTAGTTTTGCAGCTATGGCTTATTGACAAATAATAATCGTACAAGTGATTATTTGTGAAATTTCCAGTATACCAAATTTCCTTTTAGTATTTTGGAGGGTAAGTATGGTGTGGAATTAAAATAAAAATTAGGATTAGCTCATCCTCCCCAAGAAGATGTATTATGACACACTGATGTATGCTTATATCACTCATATGCTCTTTATCCTCAGTTTTTGAAGTAAAAGATGGAGGAAAAGCTTAACCTCAAAGGCTTTTTTTATGAAATTTTGGAGACGCTTCTCATATTTCATCCTGATGGATCCAGCCCCCACAGCAGTAGAATTAAATTCCGTCATGGACTTCTGGGCTGCATCTTCATGTGCTTCTCTTAGTGCACCCTGCAATGATAGAAATATTAGATGCAACCATATAATGTTATCAATGAAACTAAAGCAATACTTACCTCTTCTGGAGGCTTAGAACGATCTAATGAAGCCATGTACCTATCAGCAGCCAAATCGTACGCCCTTTGACACTCGGCTTCCTCAACACTCTGAAGAAGTCAAAAGGGAAAAGATCCATTGGCATACATTATAGACCATAAACTGGTATACAGAGTGAACTAAGGGGGTGTTTGGATTGGCTTTTTTTAAGTGGCTTTTAAGTTAAAAGCCAAAAGTCATAGGGACCCTTTACTTTTGGCGTTTGGCTCTTTTGAAAAAATAAAAAAAACTTCCTTAACTTTAAAAAAGTGTTTTCAAACACTTTTTTGTGTTACCCAAACAATTTCAAAACTTAAAAAGTGCTTAAAAGCCAAAAGCCAAAAAAAAAAAAAAAAAAGCCAATCCAAACACCCACGAACACGGAAGCACTTGGGAAACAACCATAAAATTCTACCAAAATCATTCACTCATAGATTTGTCATGTAGTTTCACTTATGTTGAATTTCACTTCCCTTTTTTTTTCTTAAATTGGAAATTGAGTAGTGGATATCAAAGGGACTCCGAAGATGACTAATTCACTTGCGCACAACGCGTGGTAAATAAAATAACATGCAAGAACTTTCCCAGCACCGACATCAAAGTATGGTTACATATCATTGTCAAGTCAGATATCAGACACTTGCATGTCGCACATCAGAAATCAGCTGGTGTCCAGAATATGAACATACTTTTGATATTTAGGCTTCATGCAAAATAGACACCAAGCAGCACCAAATGTGCCAGTTGTTCCCCGAATTAATGATTTGAGCCGTAATGATGAAAGGGAGAGAATAAAATCTCATGTAATAACAAGAAATTACAAATTCACAAGAAGGCTAAGAACACACTCAATGTAACTCTAAGAAGAGAAGAAGAACAATGAGTAGCCTCCCAAAGCAAACACTTATATCGAGACATTTGATAGAGGTGTGATGTTAAGTTAGGTGAATACTCGTATTTAATTTAATCTGGAACTATGGATCAACTTTTGCGTGATTCTTCATTTAATTACGTAAAATATCTTCTTCATAGTAATCAACATATCCCGACATTATACTTAAGATGTCTAAAAATCATATTCGAATAAATAAATAGAATCTCAATGTCATCGCGTCCTCATTATGAAATAGCCAGCCTTTACAGGAAAAGACCTGCAACTCTTCTTCTAAAACTCGGTTTCTGCAAATTCTATTTAGGGCTGAGTTAGGTGCGTTAAAAGATCTACCTAAATTTGTCCTTGTTCCTTCTGTTCAGGGACACCGTCTGGGTGTTAAATGTCAATCTAACTAATGATCAGGAAATAATCATAAAAGATGACCAGTGGCTTCTTATTTGTCACTCCTTTGGTTCAAAAGTGTTGGTGCAGATACAGAGAAGAACACCAATGATGTGGAATAAAAGAAAAAGCACCATATCACCCATTAAGAGAATCACTAACCTGCCATGAAGAGGTGATGGTAGGCACTGCACCATTGTTAATAGCATCCAGAAAGGACTGAGTTATGCGAGCAAAGAGCGGTCCAGTCATAATAGTTGCTCCAACTTGCTTGGGTCTTGTCCTCTCAAAAACAAACCTTGTCAACGCATCAAGACCTGCTTTAAACTCTGGCCTCAGGTTTTCCAACTGCATGTGAAAATTGATACCACAATTAGAATATTTTTGAGGTTTCCACAACCAGAGTCACAATCAGATATACTCTAAGATAGTAGAGAATGGAAAATGTGAGAGAAAATTAAGCACTGACTGGTATTTGATCTAGCCGTTGAAGCTCATGTTCATTGCTCAGAGGCCGCACAAGGGGGAAGCACTCTCTATCAGGGAAAAGAGCACGAATGGAGTCCCTAATCTGCAATTGGAAGTTCCAAATGGTTACTCAATCGACCATTAGGTGCTAAGTCATTAGAAGGAAAAGAAGGATGGTTTTGAAATAACATAAAAACATGTACATGTACAAGCTCAGGATATCAGTTTCTAAAACAGGGTAGTTATAATAGAAATTGAATAATTACACCATGTAACATAAACAACATGTTCATGTAAAGTGAATACCTCGTTTTTAGCAGCAACATCTCTCCCAACACCTTGCACAGGCCTCAGAGCAAGTTCAAGATAATCCCGTGGAGTTATTTTGCGGTTGTCCTCAACCAAATCCAAATAAAAATCCTTTCACGGACAGAAAAATTGTAATTTAATAGTTTCACAAGCAAAAAAAGAAGAAAATCTACAACAATAATAAATAAATTCAGAATTACCCTAAGCAACCAAACGAAAATTGGGGAGAACTGCCCAAGCTCAGAAGCACTGGTCCTTCCTCCAGAGGCTCTAACACGAATATGTTTAGTCATTTCAGTGACAAGAGAGAGGCGGTCAAGTGCAGCTTCGTCGATACCACCCATCTAAATTGAAGGATTAAAGAGTTTATCAGGACAGCTAAAAAAACAGGGGAAATTCACTGAATTCTGAGGGAAAACGGGTAAGAATAGCATATCAAGAAAAGCAAATGAGATCCACGTCTGTATGCTCCTAACCTGGTTATATACAAACATACTTGAAAGCAGGACCGCCAAGGAGAATATTTGTGTACTATATGTACCCTGTCAAACAGCAAAACAAAACAGAAATTTACAAGAGTCAGCGGCAAGAAAGATAAGGACACAGGAAAAAACAAGACATGTTCTGGGATTATTGAACTACCTTTAATTTGTGACAAGTGTAGCAATACAAATGTGTAAGAACGTAATATATAAGTCATATAGCATGTGCTAGGTTAGTTCCTCCTTCAGAAAACCAATAATAAATATGTTAAGGGGTGGAAACTAACCGTTTGATCATAAGCATCAATTCCTTCTGTGTCCAACAGTAACAGGTTGTATTCTGTTCCATCAAGTGCTGTTCTCCTTAAAGGTGCACTCCACAACCAAATACCTTTTGTGCATGGCCGATGAGTTGCAGCCACTTGAAAACCACTACTCCTGCCAAGAAGCTATTGGGCATACAGAAGACTCTCAGTTACATGTTTTCGGCAAAGTAGGAAGCAGCACTAGGTTACATATAGTAATTTACATGAGAAAGTTACAGTGATAAGTTAATGGTAAAGATAATTGTGATCTCATTGTAATAGACCTTGTTAATAACATAAGTGAACTAGTTTCTAAATGAACAAGTGAACAATAGCTGCTGTGCTATAGCTTTGACTCATGAGTTGACTGTGATCTGCGTATGCAAAGTACAAGAAACAATCTTCACATAGAGGATGACAAGTTTACTTCATAAGGGGAAAAGAAGTTACAGAAGAACACAAAGGAAATAGAACAATGACACATGGTTAATCAGAATGGTCTCCCCTCTAACATATCATTCCTGCAACTTTCCAAAACATAAAACTAGATAAATCAGGAGTTAATCTGCAAAAAGCATCAGATTTCTGCTTCTCAAAACAGCAAATCAGAGTAGCCATCCGCCACACGAAGTGTAAGCCCCTAAATCTAGGAAACAATATGCTTCCACTGTTCCACATATGGTGAACTCAGTTGAAAGTTGAAACCCTCCAGAACATAGTTTCTAATTTATCCATCCCTACCCCTTTGATCTTCAGAACAAAGGTGATAGGAACTAAAATGAAACAAGATGAGAATGTAACTTTACTGGTAAAATAAAGTGCAAGAATCTTAAACACTGCATTAACCAATAATTATGTCCGTACAGTTATTGATGTACATAACTGCTGTTAGAACAACTACTCCTTATAATTATAGATAACTACTGCCTATACTTAATTATTTTATCCTACTTAAAATAAAGAAACTAAGATAGATTATCTCCACATGCCTGTTTAGATTTTCTTCTAGAGTAAGTCCGTAATGGAGCATTCGTACCAGTGCATCCCCTTGAAAAGCCGCCTTGTCCTCAAGGTGAAAAGAAGGAAACTGATCTGCAATGAGATCATAGTTCTCCCAACTAGCTTCTTCAAGGATGGTTAACCCATTGAACTAGCAGTTCCAAAGAAGAAGCACCATTTCCTTTGATCCATCGATGTGCAAGAATCTTGGCAGGAGATATGTCAAGTTCCCAATCTTCAGTAAGAGGGAGAGGGGCTGGTGGTACAGCAGCTTGTTGACCATGGGTTGGACGTAGTAAAGATGCATGAAAAATCAGGTGGACTTTGGAGGAAGCAGGTAGCTCCAGTTCATAAGCTACAGGTCCAACACATCTTACAATTTTGTAAGGCCCAAAAAATCAAGGTAAAAATTTACGATGTGTAAGGCCCAAAAAATCAAGGTAACAATTTCACACTTGCGATGAGCCAAAGAGCGCTGACGGTAAGGCTGAACTCGTAGAAACACATAATCTCCAACTTGAAAGCTAACTTCTCGACGATGAGAATCAGCTTCTTGTTTTATTCGAGTTTGAGCCTTTAAAAGATTGTCCTTAAGAATTTTCAGGATGGCATCCCGATTCAGAAGTTGTTCTTCAAGTTCAGCAATATGTGTTTCTCCCTGAACATAAGGAGAAATGGTCAGAGGGTCTCTACCATAAACAGCCTTGAATGGGGTAGGATGCAGTCTCTCCCTTGGCCTTTGGAGAGGAGAGGGCAGAGAAGAAAACGTCCTTCGCACAAGTCTTTAACGCTAAATAAATAATCAACATTACTGCAACTATGAATGTTTTTCACTTTGAGCCTTTAAAAGATTGTCCTTAAGAATTGTCAGCATGGCATCCCGATTCAGAAGTTGTTCTTCAAGTTCAGCAATACGTGTTTCTCCCTGAACATAAGGAGAAATGGTCGGAGGGTCTCTACCATAAACAACCTTGAATGGGGTAGTCTCTGTGGATGAGTGGAAGCCCGTGTTAAAAGAAAATTCTGCCCATGGTAAATACCGACTCCAAGTACGAGGCTGCTCCATAGCAAAGCATCGTAAATACGATTCCAAGCATCTGTTAACGAACTCTGTCTGCCCATCAGATTGTGGATGGTAAGATGTACCCATTCTTAGCCTTGTTTGGCTAAGTCGAAAGAGCTCCTGCCAGAATGCGCTGAGGAGGATAACATCCCGATCAGATAGGATTGACCAAGGAATGCCATGAAGACTCACAATTTCTCATCAAAAAACATTCGCTACAATCTTGGTGGTATATGGGTGAGACAATGGGATGAAATGAGAATACTTGCTGAGACGATCTACAACAACTAAAATTGTATCAAAACTACCAGATTTGGGAAGTCCTACTATAAAGTCAAGTGAGACATCTTCCCATATTCCATCAGGTATAGGCAAGGGTTGTAGAAGTTCAGCCGGTGCTAGAGCTTGGTACTTGGCTTGCTGACAAACCAAACTACTCTGAACAAAGATCTTAATATCATGCTTCATCTTTCACCAGAAAAAGTTGGAGGAAAGGCGCTTCAATGTTTTCAAATATCCCCCATGCCGGCAGAAGGTGTGTCATGAGATTCTGAGAGAAGCTTTTGTCGAAAAGAAGGTTGCTCTGGAACAACTAACCTTTCCTTGAAATAAAGTTTCTGATCCACCAGGTGAAAATCTGGTTGCGAGGAAGGGTCTTGATGGATAGCTTGGATAATCTCACGAGTATATGTATCTTCCTGAAGAGCATCTTGCCAATTCAAAAAATCCATTGGCACTGGAATAGCAAGAGCTAAAAATTCAGCGTTTAGTGGCCTCCTTGAAAGAGAATCAGCACCCAGGTTGTCTTTCTCAGCTTTGTAAACAATTGTGAAGTCGAAGGGAAGCAAATTCATTAATAATCTTTGATGCTCATTAGTGGTAATACGCTGGGACAAGAGATACTTGAGACTGCAATGATCTGTTCGGACAAAAAAATGATGGCCCTGGAGGTAGTGTTTCCATTTCTGCAAAGCTAAGACAAGAGCAAGCAATTCACGGTCATAAGTGGACTTCAATCGACTGGACAATGAAAGTCCCTTACTAAAATAAGCAATAGGATGATCATGCTGAAGAAGAATAGCCCTATTCCTTCGAAAGAGGCATCGCATTCCACCACAAACGGTTGAGTGAAATCTGGAAGTTGTAGTACTGGAACCATTGTTAAGGCTTGCTTTAGAAGTTGGAAAGCATTCTCAGCCAAGTTCGACCAGTGAAAAGCATTTTTCTTGGTAAGTTCAGTGAGTGGTCGAGCCATCATTCCATAACCCTTCACAAATCTTCGATAATAATTAGTCAACCCAAGAAATCCACGTAACTCTTTCACATTAGTTGGTATTGGCCAATCCAAGACAGCTTGAACTTTATCCTGATCTACACCAACCCCATTTTTTGAAATCACATGACCCAAAAAAGAGAGGTGAATTTGCCCGAACAAGCATTTAGAAGTTTTGGCATAGAAATGATTATCTCTGAGAAGTTGGAGAGCAAGTTACAAATGACTGGTATGTTGCTCAAAGGTTGGACTATATACCAAGATATCATCAAAGAATACAAGAATGAACTTGCATAGGTGCGGTCTAAACAAATCATTCATAGCACATTGGAACATAGAAGGAGCATTAGTGAGACCAAAGGGCATAACAGTGAATTCATAATGACCAGAGAGTGTACGGAAAGCAGTTTTCTGAATGTCTGGCGAATTGACACATATCTGGTGGTAACCAGAACGCAAATCAATCTTCGAAAAAACAAGTTGCTCCATGCAATTCATCAAGAAGCTCATCAATATTTGGAATTGGGTACTTATCTGGAACAGTGATTTGGTTGAGACCTCTATAATCAATGCACATACGCCATGTATCATCCTTTTTCTTGACGAGAAGGACAGGGCTAGCAAACGGACTGGTATGATAATAATTTGTTAACCCAAGAAATCCACATAACTCTTTCACATTAGTTGGTACTGGCCAATCCAAGACAGCTTGAACTTTATCCTGATCAACACCAATCCCATTTTTTAAGGTCACATGACCCAAAAAAGAGATGTGGATTTGCCCGAACAAGCATTTAGAAGGTTTGGCATAGAATGATTATCTCTGAGAAGTTCGAGAGCTAGTTGCAAGTGACTGGTATGTTGCTGAAAGGTTGGACTGTATACCAAGATGCCGTCAAAGAATACAAGAATGAACTTGCGTAGGTGCAGTCTGAACAAATCATTCATAGCACATTGGAACGTAGAAGGAGCATTAGTGAGACCAAAGGGCATAACAGTGAATTCATAATGACCAGAGTGTGTACGGAAAGCACTTTTACGAATGTCTGCCGGATTGACACGTATCTGGTGGTAACCAGAACGCAAATCAATCTTCGAAAAAACAGTTGCTCCATGCAATTCATCAAGAAGCTCATTGATATTTGGAATTGGGTACTTATCTGGAATAGTGATTTGGTTGAGACCTCTATAATCAATGCACATACGCCATGTATTATCCTTTTTCTTGACGAGAAGGACAGGGCTCTGGAACAATGATTTGGTTGAGACCTCTATAATCAATGCACATACGCCATGTATCATCCTTTTTCTTGACGAGAAGGACAGGGCTAGCAAACGGACTGGTACTTGACCTTATAAAACCCTTTTGGAGTAATGCAGCCACTTGTTTTTCAATTTCTGTTTTTTGAAAGTACGGATAATGGTAGGGACGAACGTTGGGTGGTTTTGAGTTAGGAATCAAAAGGATGGAGTGGATGTGTTGACGATAAGGTGGTAGGGCATCAGGTTCTTTAAAAATTGATTCAAACTCATGAAGCAAAATTCGAATATCAAAGGGTAGAGAATTACCTAAAGAATCAGCCTCTTTGGAGAAATATCGAAAAGCAACTGGTGTATTTGATTCCTGTGGAACCCCCTGAAGTTTAAATCACTTTCCATTCAAATTAAAAACCAAAAACATCTCATTCCAGTTAGCATGGACTGTAGTTAAAGAAGCAAGCCACTTAATTCCAAGAACAAAATTTGCTCCGCGCACAGAGAAAGGATAAAAATCTTGTTCAATAGTCAATCCAGGGAACTTCACAACAAGATTTTGGCATAGCCGATTGCACCGTATGATATCTCCATTGCTGATCTGAACTCCAAAATAGGGCACAATTTGAACAAGCAACTATAATTCTTCAACAATTTTATCAGAAATAAAATTATGGGATGACCCACCATCAACCAGAAGCAACACCTTACGTCCATTTAAGGTCCCTTGAAGTTTCATTGTTGTGCCTGCTGTGTTACCTAGAAAGGCATGGAATAAAATTTCAGCAAGATCAATTCTACTTGCATCCCCATCAACAATGTCACTTGACATTTGTTCCACAGATTCACCACCTTCAATGATGTCATTTGTCTCCATGAGAGTGAGAGATGCTGTCTTACAACGGTGACCCAGAGAAAATTTTTCATTACACCTAAAACAGAGTCCTTTGGCCATGCGATTCTGCCTTTCTACTTCCCAAGCACGATTCTAAGGACAAAGAGACATATGCCCAAAAGTTGGACTGGTTCGTGATACGAGTTGGTTGCCTACTGACTCATAAGGAACTTCACGTGCAGAACCAACTTCGCTTGTGTTGGATCGTGACAAATTTGGCCATTGAGATCCTTTATGCCCGCAATTCCAACCCACTTTTTGTTCAAATTCCATTGCAAGGCTCATGGCTTTATAAACAGTTCTAGGCTTATGAATTCTCACATCAGATTTGAGTTCCTCCTTAAGCCCAGTAAGGATCATCCCCAAAAGACAATGTTCTGGCCAATTCTGGACTCATGTAGATCATTTGGCAAATTCCTAACGATACTCTGTATTGTGCCCAATTGTCCAATGCTACACAAATGCTCATCTGGATTCTGAAATTCTGCAGGACCATAGTTCTCTTGTAAAGCTTTAACAAGGTCCTCCCAATATAATAGCGTGCGCTCACTGTTAATCCATGCAAAGAGATCAAGCGCATCTCCCTCCAAATACATGGCCGCAACATCTACCTTTAGATCATCAGGAGTTTGATAGTACTGAAAATACTTTTCAGCCTTCAAAATCCAGCCACGAGGATCTCCTCCTTCAAATCGAGGAAATTCCATCTTTGTGTTTGGCCTATGAGATTGATTCTTCAACCACCAAGGCATATCCACTTCAACATCGACATCTTCTTCCCAAGAAGACCTCATGGTATCACAATGACCGCGGGTGCATTCTGGACCCTTTCCTTTAACAGATGTACCCAAATTAGCATCAAATTGAGTACCACTGGATTGGGCCTTCACTGTTGCATCTAATGCTTCCAAATGTGATGTTATAAATGCTAACTGCTGGACAATCTGATCATTAGAGGGCTCACTAGGATGATTGGTGACTGGTTGTGGTCGCGGTTCGTTAGAAGAACATGTACATACCACCATCCTGGATCTTGCTGCTCTGAGACCAAAATGATAGGAACTAAAAATGAAACAAGATGAAAATGTAACTTTACTGGTTAAATAAAGTGCAAGAATCTTAAACACTGCATTAACCAATAATTATGTCCGTATGGAGTGGACAAATCTCCAGATACAACGATATAATAGTATTTCTTCTTCTACAGAATACCCCTAAGTACACATATATATACTAAATATCATAATAAACTCCTAACAGATAGAGATAGAAGCAGTTATTGTTATAGATAACTGTTCTTCCAACTACTGCTTATAATTATAGATAACTACTGCCTATGCTTAAATATTTTATCCTACTTAAAATAAAGAAACTACGATAGATTATCTCCACAGGCTTGTTTAGATTTTCTTCTAGAGTAAGTCCCTAATAGAGCATTCGTATCAGAAACATTTTCACCGGTGGTGGTAATGGTGAAAGTGAGTTGTGATTACACTAGCAGTTGCTGAGATAGGGATGGTTTACCAAATAGATGTTTATAATTCATTTCTACAAGGTGACTTGACTTAGAGGTGTTTATGGAGCTGCCTAAGGGACTAAACGTTAATGGGGAACTGAAAGTTGTCTGCAAGCTTGTAAAGTCCCTTTACGGGTTTAAACATGCTTCAACACTGTTACAAAATGTATAGTCATATCTAGTATTTATATCATAATCATAAGTAAAGGTTGTCTGCAATTGCTCAATAATTTGTGAACTTGGTATAGTTTTGGAGGTTATTTGCTGCCTGCTTATTTAGGTTATAGTGAGACTTTCAAATATAGCCTACTTGGGATATTCTATTGGTTTCAACATTAATTTGTTTTGATAAAGTGTGCAGTTTACCGGAGAGAGAGAAAAAAAAAGACTGATTAGGGAAAGGTTGTTGCTGCTCCTGGTCCATTTTCTAACAAAATGGTTTTGATTTCGGTGAGGAGTACGCTAAATTTTCTCAGTATAAGGAATCAACTTCAGTCAATGCTTTTGCCAAGTCAAATAAAACATGTCTTATCACCTCTTCAAACAAATAGGTGATTGATTCAGGTGCCACCATCATATGACAGGTAATCCTAATATTTTTTCTAGTTTTCAACTGCACAAAGCACCTTATCCGCTTACAGTAGCTGATGGATCAACATGTAACAGTGTTGGATCTGAAACTGTTAAACCTACTTCCTCTATTACCCTGTCAATTGTATTAAGTCTACCAAAGTTGACCTTTAATCTGATTTCTGTTAGTAAAGTTACTAGAAATCTTCACTGTTATATCTCTTTCTTTCCCGATCATTGTTTGTTTCGTTATCTTACGACAAATCAAGTTATTGGTAAAGGACATGTATCTGATGATATCTATATCCTTGATGAATGGGAATCTCGATTTGTTGCATGCTCAAGTGTCATGTCTCCATTTGAAGCACATTGTTGATTAGGACATCCTTCTCTACCACTGTTGAAAAAGCTTTGTCCTTAGTTTCAGAATATTCCTTCATTGGAATGTGAGTCATGTAAATTTGCAAAACTTCATCGGATCTCACTAGGTCCAAGGATTAATAAGCGAGTTGAGGCTACTTTTGAGTTAGTACATTCAGATGTTTGGGGACCATGTCCAGTTGTTTCTAAAACTGGACATAAATATTTTGTCACTTTTGTGGATGATTTTTCTCAAATGACTTGGATTTACTTTATGAAGAGTCGATTTGAAGTGTTTACTCACTTTAGTGCCTTCTGTGCTAAAGTCAAAACTCAATTTAATGCATCAGTGAGGATTCTAAGGAGTGATAATGCTAAAGAATATCTGTCAGAAGTATTTTGATCTTACATGAGAAACCATGGTATTCTTCCTCAGTCTTCATGTGTTGATACACCTTCTCAAAATGGAGTTGCTGAAAGGAAGAAAAGGCATCTATTTGAGACAACTCGGGCACTTTTGTTCCAAATGAAAGTCCCAAAACAATTTTGGGTTGATGCAGTCTCTACAGCTTGTTTTTTGATAAATCGCATGCCCTCGGCTGTGTTGGCAGGTAATAAGCCTTATAGTGTTCTTTTTCCAAACAAATCACTATTCCAGATGGAACCCAAGGTGTTTGGAAGCACATGTTATGTTCGAAATGTTCGACCATCTGTTACCAAATTGGATCCAAAGGCGTTAAAATGTGTTTTCTTGGGCTATTCTCAACTTCAGAAAGGGTATCGATGTTACTCAGTTGAACTTGGCAAATACCTAGTGTCAACTGATGTGGTATTTTCAAAAGCTACACCATTCTTCTATGCACCTCCCATTTCTACAAGCCAGGCGAAGAAAGATGAGTGGTTGGTCTATCAGATTACTCATGCTAAAACAAAGCAATTAGATGATGATGTTCTTCCATCTGCTAGTTCGTTCATTGAGAATGAGTCAACTAGTATGCCTTCAGAACCTAGTCATATTTAGTATTTATAT
>DF361743.1:89817-101310 GCA_000787875.1 Solanum virginianum
GTTTGACTCACGTGCCTCAATTTAGTTTATTACTTTTAACTAAATTTTGTATCTTCTGCTTTACATACTCGATACGTTCTTCGTACTGACCCCCTCTCTTCGGGGGCTGCGCTTCATGCTTGTAGGTTCAGACATGTAGAGTAGCGGGCCACCAGTTTAGGACCCCAGCTTACAGTTGAAGAGCTCCATTGCTTCGGATCCAATTTTGGTATATTTGTTACGTCATTTCTTTATTCCATATTCATTTTTGGGTATGACGGGACCCTGTCCCGTCCTATGAGTCAGTATGTCTGTATAGAGGTCTGTGGACTCCTGTGAGGGTGGGTGGTGTCAGCCAGTCTATATATTATGTATATATGTCGGGTATGTGAGGCTTGTTAGTTAGACTGGATAATATGGATGTATGTTTGGATTGTAGGGCGGTTTAACCGCAGCGGTGACCTTGTCGGCCTGCGTGTAGTTGGATATTTATGCATGTATGCTTGCACTATTGCTGAGACTTTTCTGGTTGCAGGTGATTAGTCAGTAAAACAAATGAGACTCTGTCAAAATTTTTAGAAAATGGATAGTCGTTGTAAATGGAATCCGATTAGTAGTTGTGTCTGGGTGCCCCATTCGAGTACTAGTCACGGCCCATAGGTTGGGTCGTGACATCTTGTAAGTTGCTGATACATTCCAAGAAGTGTAAAAATTGCTTAAGTGTGTATCAATATTGAAAATAAACAAGATGCTAGATGTTGATAAAAATATATACTTGAGACACCTTATTGCAGCATATATTAGTATTGATATTGTTGATATAAACTGTGTAAAACTTATTCAATTTGTATCAGTAAGACTAGGTTTTTTTGTATCACTTTGTGCATTATTTTTGTATCAACATTTTATTGTTATTATTTGTATCAGTCATTCACAAACAATGAAGTCATGTAAAAATTTTAATTGTAATATAAAGATAAGCACCTCCGTGAACATGGTAGACAAGAAAGTATCAAATTTTGGTCTCTGTCCAACAACTTGCCAATTCAGAATTCTTGGAATGTGATTACCATTTTTAACAATAACATCTTTGCCAACTATTGAAGAGCACTCGTATATCCAAATGTTAAGAGCGTATGACATGCCATAGAATCGATAAACTGTTTTTCAACATTAAAGTTCTGCCTGAAGCTTTTAATTAGTGTTTCATAGACATTAATCCCCCAGGGATATCATAAATAAGTGTCATCCTCGACCATGGAAAAGTATCGACTGGAATAGGAGATTTTGGAAATTGGGAGTACAAAAATGTGTGAATGAAGTATAGAATTGTCATTTTAAAGGCATCATCATCATTGTCCCACTGACCCATCAAAAAGCGAGAAGTCAGATGGCCTTGGTTGACATTTAGATTTGGCTCAGGGAAATATTTTTGCATCAGCTTATTGGGAGATTCATCGGTGTATTGGAAATCATCGACGTTGCAGGTGCACTTCAATCCGATGATGATGCAAAAGTTTCTCTGACTGAATACAAGTACATTACCCTTGCCATGTCTGATGTGAATTACATCTTCATTCTCATGCTCAATCTCCAATAACAGAAGACACTTCATCATTTGTCCATGAAAATTTTACACAGGCTTATTCAGATAAGGTCCAAAAATGGACTGAGAAAACAAGACTAATACACCTTTATCAATGGCTTTTTTGATATCATCAACATATTTCCAACTGTTTGTTACTCCAAAAATTAACGAATGTCTGGGGACTTGCTTTATGACATAGTTTATACCCTACATTGATACATTTTTTTTAGATTTATCAAATCAAGTATTAAGTGTTGTAGATGCAGTAATTGTTGGAAAAAAATATATTGTCACGCCCCGAGCCTAGAGCCTAGATGTGACACAGCGAATGGGAAACCCAAAGGAATCCCAAATAAGCCTCTTCAGTACATATGGCACATCCTAGGTTTGCAGAAGCATAAATAAGCGATAATTTAATCAAAAGGGAAAATTAGACTAAGGTATGTTTTCATAAAACATAGCATGAGAGTCAAGCTCAATAATACCAAGTCGTATTAACATCCAACGACACCTCTACATATGAAATTGGTCGGGGGCCAAGATATTCCGCGGGCTCACCCTCAAAAGATAGTATCCAAAAATAACAAAGTCTAGACATAGCATAATGGTAACTGAAATTTTGTCCCGAATGTGGAGGACACACCAAGAAAATCTTCGGTCAGACATCTAACCGAGTGGAGTCGGTGGAGGATAATACGGTGCTCCGGTTCCTACATGGTTAGATCATGCAGGCAAAGAGTATATATTAGTACTTGGGATGTACTAAGTATGCGGGGTGCAAATGCAATACGGATATAAGCCATATACAATAATATGCATAGTCATAGTCAATAAATATGGGCTCAATATGTCATTCATGCTCTATGCCATTGTCAAATCACATGGGGAAACATTATTAAGTTATATAGCATATCATCCATAAATGGAAAAGGACCACAATCAACATATAAGACCAAGCAAGCTATTACTTGGAGTACCGATGAAATCCCCTCATCAGTAAAGAGGTGGTCTACTTGCCAAAGGTAAATCATACTTCACCTTACGGGAATAACACCCATTTCGTATAAAGTAACCTTCCTTACAGGAACAACACTTATTTTGGATAGGATTTCCACATTAAGCATATCATATCATATCATATCATATCATGTCATGTCATATCGTACCATATCCTCTCCTTACAGGAAACAACACCCATTTCGGAGGCATATTTCCTTAGGGAACAACACCCATTTCGAAAAGGAACCTATGCTAGGAACATAGTTCAAGGAAATATAGCACTCCCTCAATCCATCGGTGCTAGGTCACAATCCCAAGGAATACTCAAAATATAATCATTTCCATAATATGCAAAACATTTCAATATTGTCAAAGTTCATAGAGTAGCTCGTCAAAACCAAAGCTTCATCATATCAAAATAGGGTACCATAACTTCTCATAGCTTTCACAATATTCTCATTATTCATAGCATATAAAGGAGCCCTTTCACAAATCATATCATGCTCGAATCATATATCTTGCCATAAAACATTTATTAACATAAGAAGCTTAGATTATAACGTAGCAAAACATGGTGGGTATAAATTTGTGCTCAAAATCATGCAAAAACATCACATTTAGACATAAGAAGGGTAGTGAAAATCCTTTTTTAAATCATGTATAGTAACCTACCAAATCATATCAAAACATAGTTGAGGTACCTTTGAACTATCATCATAACATCACATATATTTCATATCTTACCATTTCATAATATCATATAGAGTAAAATAACATAGTGTTCATCATAGTTTTCTTTAGAATCATATTATGCAAATAACCCATGAAACATTCATAAAAACCCATAACTTGGAGAGAGAAAGCTCGGGAAGAAAATGGTTGAGTTTGTGGGGGTAAGGTCCCCATAATTAAAATCCATATACCTTGGTGTTTATGATGGAGAACCCTGATTTGGAGAAGATGGAACTAAAACCCTAGCTTGTTGTTTCTTTGGGAGTTTAAGAACGTGGGAGCATTTAGACTTAATAATCTTGTGGGAGAATGAGAGGAAATTAAGACAGGTTTAGGGTTATAATCTGATAAAAGAGCCTCCCAAAGGTCTAAAACAATGTATTATAAGCATTAAAGGCTGAGAAATTATAAAACTACCCCTTATAAAAACTGGTCGGACTGACCTACGAGACCTTGTCTATGACTCGTAGTCTACTTTATGAGTCATAGAATGGCCTCTCGTGGACAGAGAGCTTGAAATTCAGGGTCTCTAGAGAATGGCATGAAACCTTGACTTACGACTCGTAAACCAGTTTACGAGTCATAAACACCCCTCATAGGCGAGATATCCAGGAACACCTTATTATTGGAACCTACTATGAGACCCCCTTCTACAACTCGTAAAAGGCTTTACGAGTTGTATTATGAGTAGTAGACTGGACTTCAGAAATACCCCATATTTCACCAAGTCAGCCAAGTCCTAGAGACCCCTTTACGAGCTATATTATGACCTACGAGTCATAACCCCTTTCATAAACATCAACTGAACCAAAACTCACTCATTGTTTTCAACTTTTCATGCTTATCTCAGGTAGGATCTTACAATATCTCCCTCTTGGGAGCATTTATCCCCGAATATGCGAAGGCTCTCTACAGAATGAATTTGTGTACCCTGTACCAATGCATCATATATCAAAACACTATGCATGCAATATTTAAATCTTAAAACCATTTTTTCAAATAATACTTATAATGCAAGTCTTAAACCCACATATATATGTACAAATGTCATGAGAATGGTATACCAGGAAAAAAGATTCTATGACAAGAAGATCACATTACCTTAAGCTTGATCGGAATGGAAGAGATTAGGACATCATTTCATCATAACGGCTTAGGCCTCCCATGTGGCAATTTGTACATATTGGTTCCTCCAACGGACTTTAATGGAGGGTATCTCTTTATTTCTTAATTGCTTATATTGCCTATCTAATATTTCTACCAGAACTTCCTCATAAGCCAAGTTTTTGATGATATCAACCACCTCTAAACTCACAATGGAGCTGGGATCTCTAACACATTTTCTCAATATAAAGACATGGAAAACCAGGTGAACCATACTCATTTTCTTGGGAAACTCAAATTCATATAAAACCCTTCTAATACACCTTAAAATTCAGTAAGGTCCTGTGTATTTAGGGTTTAACTTTCCCCTCTTCCCAAAACAAATCACACTTTCATTGGCAAAACCCTCAAATACACCCAATCATCTACCTTAAACTCAAGGTCTCTCCTCTTCGTGTCGGCGTAGGACTTTTGTTGACTTTGAGCTGCTTTCAGTGTCTCTCTTATTATTTTCACCTTCTCCAAGGCTTCCATTACTAGATCTAGTCCTAACAAAGCTATTTCTCCCACCTCAAACTAACCAACCAGGGATCGACAATGTCTCCCTTAAAGGGCTTCGAAAGGAGCTATCCTAATACTTGAGTGGTAGCTATTGTTGTAAGCAAATTTGATGAGTAGAAGGTGTTCATCCCAACTACCCTTAAATTCCAAGACACAAACCCTAAGCATATCCTCAAGATTTTAAATAGTCCTCTCAGCTTGTCCAACTATTTGTGGGTGAAAGGTCATACTAAGCTTTATTTTGTTGCCAAGGCCCCTTTGGAAGGACCTCCAAAAGTGCGATGTGAATTGGGCACCGTGATCTGAAATGATGGCCAATGGAACCCCATGCATTCTTACCAATTCATGAATGTATAACTTAGCGTACTCTTCGGCACTATAAGTGGTTTTAACTAGTAGAAAGTGAGTCGACTTCGTCATTCTATCAATAATAACCCAAATAGAATCGAAATGCTTTCTAGTCTTCGGCAACCCAATCACAAAATCCATGTTAACCTTTTCTTAAATTCAAGTAGGGATCTCTATATCTTGGGTGAAGCCCTGACCTTTGGTGCTCGGCCTTGACTTGTTGGCAATTATGATAGCCAGCCACAAACTTAGCAATACCTCTCTTCATACCACTCTACCAAAACACTTCCCTCAAATCTCTATACATCTTAGTAGAACCAGGAAGAATGGAGTAAGAGGAATTATGAGCTTCTTTCAAGATCAACTCTCTCAAGTCATCAACATTGAGCACACATAACCTACCTTGTTATCGAAGAACGCTATCTCTCCCTCGGGAGAATGCCTCCACCTTACCATCTCTTACCAATGACTTCAATTCCACCAAGGCGGTGTCAAGGTCTTGTTTGGACTTGACCTCTTCGACCAAAGAAGATTGGGAACCATCAATAACTACCGCACCCCTATTTGCTGCTTCATTCAATCTAACTCCCAACTTAGCTAGCCAATAGACCTCTCTTGCCAATTCTTTCATGCTATCCTTCAAGTGAGTTACACTACCCATGGACACCCAACTTAGGGCGTCTGCCACCATATTAGCTACCCGGATGGTATTGGACATCATGTCATAGTCTTTAAGGAACTCTAGCTACCTAAACTGCCTCAAATTTAAGTCTCTTTAAGTGAACATGTATTGGAGAATTTTATGTTCGGTGAACACATCCACATGCCATACAAATAGTGGCACCATATCTTCAAGAAAAATACCATGACTGCTAGTTCAAGATCATGAGTGGGGTAATTACCTCGTGCACCTTTAGTTGCTTGGAAGCATAGGCAATGACTTTGCTATTTTACATTAGCACACACCCCTATCCCACTCTTGAAGCATCACAATACACCACAAATCCCTCTAATCCTTCTAGAAGAGCCAAAATAGGAGCGGACATAAGCTTATCCTTTAAGGTTTGGAAACTCTTTTCACACTCATCCATCCATAAATTTTGCCCCCTTTCAAGTCAATTTGGTCAAAGGAGAAGCGATTGAGGAGAACCCATTCACAAACATTCGGTAGTAACCACCTAACCCTAAGAAACTTTTAATGCCTGTCGAAGTCAAAGGTCTGGGCTAATTCCTTGTTGACTTCATCTTTTTCGAGTCCACCTGAACACTATCACCTGACACCACGTGACCCAAGAATGCCACCTTCTTTAGCCAAAACTTATATTTGTCAAACTTAGCTAAGAGCCTCTCTTCTCTCATTGTTTGTAATACCACCCTGAAATGTTGTGCATGATCCTCTTCTATCTGAGAGTAAATCAAAATGTCATCATTGAATACCATAATAAATGCATCAAGTTAGGCTTTAAAGACCCTATTCATGAGATCCATAAATATTGTTGGGGCATTAGTTAGATCGAAAGACATCATCACGAACTCAAAATGCCTGTATCTTTTTCAGAAAGCTGTCTTAGGAATGTCATACTCCCTTACCCTCAATTGATGATACTCGGACGAAGGCCGATCTTTTTGAAAAGCAAGTAGCCCTAACAATTTATCAAATAGGTCATCGATCCTTGGCAATAGGTACTATTCTTTATGGTGACCTTGTTGAGTTGCCGGTAGTCGATGTACATTCTAAGCGAACCATCCTTCTTTCTTACAAACAATACCGGTGCACCTGAAGGTGACTTGCTCAGCGTTATGAACCCCTTTTTTTAGTAGATCCGTTAGTTGCTCCTTCAACTCCTTTAACTCCACTGAGACCATCTGATATGGAGGAATGGAAATGAGTTTGGTATTAGGGAGGAGATCTATACCAAAGTCTATTTTCCTTTTGGGAGGGATACTCAGAAGTTCATGGGAAAAACATCAAGAAACTTATTGAAATCGGGAACCGACTCAATAGAAGGAAATCTAGACTCAACATTCTTAACTCACACAAGATGATGAATGTAACCCATAGAAACCAATTTCTGAGCCTTAAGGTAAGAGATGAACCTACCCCTGACTACCGAATCACGACCTTCCTATTTAAGGACGGGTTCATTAGGAATTTAGAATTTAACCTTATAAGTTCTACAATTAATAGCGGCATGATATGTATGTAACTAGTCCATCCCAAAAGGATGTCAAAATCTACCATATTAAGTTCAACAAAGTCACAAGGAAAAATTTTATGCAACACTGACATGGGACAACCCTTATAGACTCTTTTTGCAAGAATAGACTCACCAACAGAAGTGAACACTTCAAATGGGTTGCATAACATATCGGGACATAGATGTAGATGATTAGCGATAAATGGAGTTATAAAGGAAAGAGTGGCACCCAAATCTAATAAAGAATAAATATCAAGGTTGCAAAGTTTCAACATACCGGTAACGACAATGAGCGCCTCATCTACCCCTTGTCTCCTTTGAAGAGCATAGAAATGGTTGTGCAGAGGAACACCTCCTTGCAGACTCTCTTTAATTCTTTGGTCACCATAAGCACCTTACCCTTGAGGACGACCATCCTTTTCTTTGTTTGGACAATCCGCAATCTTGTGGCCCATTTTGCCACACCCGAAGCAAACACCGCTATCTCTATAGCATTTACCCTCATAATTCTTCCCACACCTCCTATATTTAGGAGAAACCGAACCACTGGTACCATCTTGAGCCTTCGGATTGGGTACCCTATCATTTGCAAACCTTTGACCTTGTGATTTGTGGCCTTGTTGAAAATGACAACCCTTAGTACCTTAGAATCCACCATCAAGATGGGCCCTCTTGAATTCCCCCACTCTCCTCTTTCTAAGCTTCACCCCCTCAAGTTGTTCTGCTGAAACGACCCCAAAAAAAAGCCCAAAAATGTGCCTCGAAAATATCCATAATTGTAATTTTCATATATCTCAAAATTTATATGTGATATCAAAAATTTAACTTCATATTCATGATCAGGGGAAAAATTGAGTGGGGGATGGGTCTAACCCCGATTTTAGAGCAACCGTAACAAAATTTTGATTTCCAAAATTTTACTAAAATAGTGGGGGTCCGCGCCCCTGGTGCAACGCGGGCAGGGCGTGGACTGGTGTATTTTGTTGCTAGTTTTTTTTAATTCAGCCTATGGCCTTGGGGTCTTGGGCCTAAGCTTTTCAATGTGTAAAAATACCTTTACTTAGTTATTTTTCAACCCCGTATCATACAAGACATTCCCCAAAACCCTCTCTAACACTTAGATAAATATTTCACCCAAAATTCAAGTGTCCCAATCTCATTCTGAATCTAAGAATTTCATTCAAGCTTCAAGTTCTCAATCAAATCTTCTTCAAGGGAATCTCCAAAGTTGAGGTATGTGGGTTTTAACCATTGGATCCTTTCACCCATGGTGCCCAACCTTAATTTTTACATAAATTATATGTTTCAAAGTTGATTTACTTATAGATTTTACTTAGTATGAATTTGACTATGAACTTTGTTGGGGTTTCATAAAATTGTACTGATTAAGCATGTTTTGAGCTATGAATCTATGATCCATTATGTGACTCGATGAAGGGTTTTAACGTATATTGGATGAGGGTATTACCAAGTATTGATGGGTTGATTTACTTCAAGTTTTCTTGCATGATTTCACTTTTGAATTGCATGGTTTTATACTAAAATTACATACCTGCCAAGTGTTTGACAAAATGTCTGATTTTTTATTCTTAAGCTATTGATAATCCATTGCATGACCTATGACTTGAATGTCTTTATGATGATGAAAGAAAAGTGTATATGAGTTGTTTGCTTGAAAAGTATCTATAGTGTTGCAAGTTGACCACACCTTATTGAGGGGATGTTATACCTCAATCGCCATGGATGGTAGGGTGTGACAACCATTAACCAAATTAAGGGGTTGATACCTTAATCACCATGGATGGTAGGTGTGACAACCATCAACCAAATTAAGGGGTTGGTACCTCAATCTCCATGGATGATAGGGTGTGACAAGCATCACCCAAATTGAGAGGTTGATACCTCAACCACCATGGGTGGTAGGATGTGATAACCATCAACTAATTGAGGAGTTGATACCTCAATCACCATGAATGGTAGGGTATGACAATCATCAACCAATTGAGGGGTTGATACCTCGATCGCCTTTCCAAGGGGGTAGTAGGCCTTGGCCTCTATAATGATGGTCTCTTACTACACATGTAATATATTCTATATAAGCATGTTTTACATCGAGTATCATTCATGCATAACATATTGCTATATGCTCATTTATTGCCTAATTATGTATTTTGATTATGTTTCCTATATCTTGTTGTATTGCATCCTACATACTTAGTACATTCAAAGGCACTAATGCATACGCTATGCCTACATGATGTTACCATGTAGGAATTGGAGCTCCACTTGATTATCTCCCTCCTCCACGTGGCTAGTACTATCTTCAAAGCAAGCTTGGGTGAATCCTCTTTTCTAAGGATAATGTCTTTGATATTATGTTATGAAAGAACTCTTCTTATCTTATTGTATGCTTTTGACTAGGAGGGTGAGCTTGGAAAGTTGTCTTGGCCCCCGCTTAATTCTAAGTTTAGTTATGTTATTGGACAAGTTATGTAATAGTGTTATGAGCTTTAACTCTCTTGACTCTTGTACGTTTTAAGCTTTGAAAGACTCCCTTAGTCCCTTTGCCCTTATTTCTATTCTCTTATTATGTTTAATTGCTTCTGCGATCAAGGATGTGTAATAATATGTTAAGAGGCCTATTTGGGGTCCCTTCGGATTCACCATTTGCCATGTCACATCTAAGCCCTAGGCTTGGATTGTGACATCCACATAGATCATGAGTCATGATATGACCATATACCCAATTAGCATAGTGGTATGGCACTCTTCAACAATCAAATCGTACACCCTAGGATCGGCAATCAAGTGAGGGGTAAACTTGGAGAGGTGGTTGAATTTAAGAGAATACTCCCTCACACTCATAGTCCTTTGCCGAAGATTTATGAATTCCATCATTTTAGCCTCTTTTAGCTCAATGGGGAAGAAACGGTCAAGAAAGGCAACTTTGAATTCTTCCCACGAGATGGGCTTATCATCTGCCCTCTCCATCTTCCATTGGTCATACCATATTTGAGCAAGACCCTTAAGTTTATAGGTCGTTAGTTCTGCTTTCTCCTCTGAACTAACCTCTATAATAGACAAGACCTTGTACACCTCGTTGATAAATTCTTGGGGGTCTTCCTCCACCTTAGACCTATGATCTTTTGGAGGATTCATTCTTGTGAAGTCCCTTACCCTTGAGGCTGGCGTAGGAGCAGGGGGAGCTTGAGCCCCTTGGTTTGCCATGACCCTTGCCAAAAGGTTGACACATTTCAATACTAGACATGGGTAACCCCTTCTTCACCTGCTTGAGGGGCCGGAGGGACCAACTCATCTTCAGGAGTAGGAGCTTTTTAGGCCATTCATCTTGGCGGTATAATCTACAAGAGGAAATGGTCACTCATTAGAGGTAGGAAACCTTATGTTAAATCTAAAGCACAAAGTAGAGCATGGAGAGGTGATTCATTTCCTAAAATGTCTTACACCGCCTTGCTCATAGTCATGTCGCGCTTCACAACCATGAACAAGACTCTATTCGACGCGGTGTATTGGATTTCCGAAGATGATTTATAAACCTAGTGCTCCAATACCAAGCTTTGTCACGCCCTGAGCCTAGGGCCTAGATGTGACACGACGAATGAAAAACCCAAAGGAATACCAAACAAGCCTTTTAAGTACATATGGTACATCCTAGGTTTGCGAAAACATAAATAAGCAATAATTTAATCAAAAGGAAAAATGGGACTAAGCGATTTTTTCATAAAACATAGCATGGGAGTCAAGCTCAATAATACCAAATCATATTAACATCCAACGACACCTCTACATATGGAATTGGTTGGGGCCTAAGACATTTCTCGGGCTCATCCTCAAAAGGTAGTATCCAAAAATAACAAATTCTAGACATAGCATAATGGTAAGTGGAATTTTGTCCTCAAATATGGAGGATTCACCAAGCAAATCTTCGATCGGACGTCATGGATGGTAGGTGTGACAACCATC
>DF361743.1:101323-122466 GCA_000787875.1 Solanum virginianum
GATCGGACGTCTAACCGAGTGGAGGCGGTGGAGGATAGTATGGTGCTCCAGTTTCTGCATGGTTAGATTATGTAGTCAAAAAGTATGCATTAGTACTTGAAATGTACTAAGTATGCAGGTGCAAATGTAACAAGGATATAAGCCATATACAACAATATGCATAGTCATAGTCAACAAATGTAGGCTCAATATGTCATGCATGCTCCATGCCATTGTCAAATCACATGGGGGTAAGTAACCAAGTTATATAGCATATCGTATATAGATGAGAAAGGACCACAACCAACATATAACACCAAGTGAGCTATTACTTGGAATCCCAATGAAATTCCCTCATCGGTAAAGAGATGGTCTAATTTCCAAAGATAAACCATACTTCACCTTACGAGAACAACACCTATTTTGTATGAAGTAACCTTCCCTACAGGAAAAACATGTATTTCAGATAGGATTTCCACATGCAACATATTATATCATATCATGTCATGTCATATCATATCATATCCTCTCCTTACAGGAACAATACCCATTTCGAAGGCATCTTTCCTTTTGGAAACAACACCCATTTCAGAAAGGAACTTATGTTAGGCACATAGTTTAAGGAAAGAGAGAACTCCTTCAATCCATCGGTGCTAGGTCACAATCCCAAGAAATACTCAAAATATTATCATTTTTATAATATGCAAAACTTTTCAATATTCTCAGAGTTCATAGAGTAGCTCATCAAAACCAAATCTTCCTCATATCAAAATACAGCATCATAACTTCTCATAGCTTTCACAATATTCTCATTATTCATAGTATATAAAGGACCCCTTTCAAAAATCATATCATGCCCAATTCATATATCTTGCCATAGAGCATTTATTAACATAAGAAGCTTAGATCATAACATAGCAAAACATGGTGAATATATATTTGTGCTCAAAACCATGTAAGAACATCATATTTAGATATAGAGAGAGTAGTGAAAACCCTTTTTTCAAATCATGCATAGTAACCCACCAAATCATATCAAAACATAGTTGAGGTACCTTTAAACCCTCATCATAACATCATATATATATTTCATATATTGCCATTTCATAATATCATGTAGAGTAAAATAACATAGCATTCATCATAGTTTCGTTCAGAATCATGTTATACAAATAACCCATGAAACCTTTATGAAAATCCATAACTTGGAGAGAGAAGCTCGAGAAGAAAATGATTGAGCTTGTGGGGGAAAGGTCCTCATAATCAAAACCCATATACCTTGGTGTATATGGTGGAGAAACCCTGATTTGGAGAAGATAGAACCAAAACCCTAGCTTGTTCTTCCTTTGGGAGCTCAAGAACTTGTGAGCATTTAGATTTAAGAATTTTGTGGGGGAATGAGAGGAAAATGAGATGTGTTTAGGGTTATAATCTGATAAAAGGGCATCCCAAGGGTCCAAAACGACATAGTGTAAGCATTAAAGGCTGAGAAATAACAAAACTACCCCTTATAAAAATTGCCCGGACCGACCTATGAGACCCCATCTATAACTCATAGTCCACTCTACGAGTCATAGAATGGCCTCTCATGGATAGAGGGTCTGAAATTTAGGGTCTCTGAAGAATGGCATGAAACCATAACTTATGACTCGTAGACCAGTTTATGAGACGTAAACACCCCTCGTAGGTGAGATGTCCAAGAACACGTTGTCCCTGAAGCTACTACAAAACCACCTTCTACGAGTTATAGAAGGCTTTACAAGTCATATTACGAGTCATAGAATAGACTTCAAAAATACCCCAGATTTTATCAAGTCTGCCAAGTCCTATGAGACCCTTTTACGAGCTGTATTACAACCTACCAGTCATAACCCCTTTCATAAACATCAATTGATCCAGAACTCACTCATTTTTCTAAATTTTTCATGCTTATTTCAGATGGATTCTTACACATATATTGTTGATACCAAAAACATTGGACAATAGATACAAAAATAATAAACAAAACATATCATGAACAGTGAGTTATCAACACTATAACAAAAAATTGTTGATTGAAATTTATTTTCACATGCTGATAATTTTGAGTAATGAACAATGTTGATACATAGTGAGTAATAAACAGTCTATCAATAAAAATGCTTGTAAGTTACTGATATATGCCAAGAAGTGCAATGTTTTCTTAAAGTGTATCAGTGATCGAAATAAACAAAATACTATATATTGATACAAGTATATACTTGAGACATGTGATATCATTAAATTTGTATTAGTGTTGGTAACCTTATTGCAACATGTATCAGTATTGATATTATTGATATAAAAACTAAAATACTGATACAAAACTATTAAATCTTTTGCATTGTTGATACAAAAATATATGTGTTGATACAAAACAAAGAGATTTTTTGCAATGTTGATACAAACATATGCGTGTTGATATAAGATTCACATGAAAAGACATAACATATTGATAAAATATTCATAAAAAATAGATAAAATACTTTTGATTTATTAATCATTAATACAAATAAAGATTTTCTATACACACTACACAACTGATACAAAAAAAATCATTAATAACAACATTCAATAGACGCTGATTCACTCAACCCAATGAAATAGTTTTGATGCAAGATTTGTATCAACAAAAAAATAACAACACTAAAAAAATTTGTAACCTTTGGCAATGGTGGTCGTGATGCAACTTTGACATGTTTCTTAGACTTCTTGAAAAAAAATTTCCTTTTTTTGTTGGAGTTTTTTTTTGCTTTTCTTCAACTTATTTTGTAATTCCTTGCTTGCTTTTGGTGTGGGTGCTTTCAAATCGACATCCATGGATTCAGATGCTCATTTGTTGCTAATGTCTAATGATTGAGCAACATCACATTGATTGACAACATTTGATTCATCGATTTGGTCATTATTTGTGGGTTCATTTGTTGTGTGGTGTGAGGAAGATGGAGAATTCTCCATAGCCATGGAGAGTTTTGGAAAGAGTAGAGAAGTTGTTGGACTAGAATTGGGTATAGAATGAAAATTGGGGGGAAATTGGATTATTTTAAGTTTTTAGGATTATTTTTTAATACAGATTTAAAAAGGGAAGCAAAGCATTAATTATGGAAGAGATTGAAACTAATGTCTTATAAATAGAATCAGTTAGGGGCATAATAGCGGCGTGGGTAAGTGTATCAATAGTGGATTGAGAGAAGTTGAAAAAATGGGAAAATGTAATTAAATTAAATAGTTGAGATTTTCCAAAATTGAGCTAACATAAGTTGTGTATTTGTATAATTTTTGCTTTTTTTAAAGTTAAAAAGCAGGCAAAACCCATTTATTAAGAAAAACTAACAAAATATATTGCTAAAACCAGCCCACTTTAAGGGGAAAAAAGGAAGGTTAAGAAAATCCCAAAAAGCAATTAGAAGATTAAAAAAATAATCAGATCAGTGAGCAGAGTTTCCAGAGACTTCTACAGCTTCATCTTCAACAAATGAGCAACACCTAAGTTCCGATGGGTTTGGTATTTCTGCAAAAAAAAAAGACATAAATGATCTGAGCTTGATTGCCATCTACCTAGGTGTTCAAACATCTCACGAATATTCTAGATACAAATCAGTGAAGACTTATTAAACTCAAATTATTTATCAGTTTCATCCTATACTGTAAGACCCATATTAGTAAAAGTAATGATACTGAGGTCACTTTAACAAAAGATACTAGCTATTCTATTCATAACTTATGCAGATTGAGCTCGATTGGATTTGATACCACTGCATCTTTTTTAGGAATTTAATAGGTAATATCTTTTATATTAGTGTAATACCTGTGAAAATTAATCTTTAATGAAACTGAGCTCTTATCAGATGCTTGTTTTTATATGTGCTTTTAGTTTGATGACTATAAATCAAAGTTCCTATTTTGGCATTTCTTTGTTCTGAGATTTGATTAACCTTGCTTGTCCTGTTGCATAATCATCTTAGCTTGTGTTGAAACTGCATTAAAATACCTGCAAAATCATACATCGGGTCAGATAAAAAATAAATCAATGTGTTGCCTTCTCTAAACGTATGTCTGATTACCACCTCCCTCTCCTTCAAAACCAATTGAATCCACCTTATGTCCACTACTATGCCCGAAGGTACATCCTAGATCTTATCTAAGATCTTCTTGATAATCAGAGAATCTATTTCCATAATCAAAGGTATCAAATTGTGCTTGACACAATGATTTAGTTCATCTTTGAAGGCTTTTACCTTAGCTTCTAAAGCATTACAAAAGTCAATCTTCTCAGCTTCAGCATATATTAAATTTACCATGGTAGTCTCTCACACAAAAGGCCTTAGAACTGCATCCATCTTTATACTTAGAAAAACCATCAGTATTGCACTTATGTACTCCTGAAGAAGGGCATATTCATTTAATTACCTAACACAAAATAATTGGAGCGTAAGATTCAAAGAAATAAATTATCCAATGCCATGAATTGGAGACATATATAAGCGAAGGATATCTAGAGATAGTCATTAGATAAATATTTTTGTTTATCTCCCTCACCAAGCCAATCATATCCATTCTAATCTCCCTCCATTCTTTATAATGTTCCTTTTTTTTTCAGATCTGCCAAATGATAAATATAGGCATAGTTTTAGACATTGGCTTCAATTTACTACCATAATCAATCTTCCACATAGCATTTTATCTATGGTTTGTTTCAGCTTAACAAAAGGACCTTGAATTTCAGCTACTCCAGCAAATGTTATCCACATGTAATTGGAATCAGAACAAGCTACAAATAGATGATCAAAGGTTTTTTGTTCAGAGTCTGAACACCAACATTCCACTAAATCTGCTACTATTCTGTTTCTAAATAAGACCTCTCTAATAGGAACCCTTTGAAACCATATCTTCCATATTAGAAAAGAAACTCTCAAAGGAATCCCTTTTTCCCATATATTCATGATACACTTCTGTTTCCTCCCTCTTTGTCTAATAATATTTAAGTACTTGCTATAGTAAAAATACCTTTACTATTTGGCATCCACCAAGAGCCTTTGCCTCCATATGTAGTAGAAATACCTTTACTTTTATCTACTCTTCAACTAACCCTCATATATACCCAAACTTGCCTCTGATTGATCAAAAGGATTTTTCTTTTACCATATAGGAATAGGATAAAATTTTATTGTAACGGATACTACCTAGCTATCCACTGTTTTCGTTAAATCTATTTGTAATATCAGTTGTTCTTAATGTTATATGTTATGCTTCTTAAACTTTGGATAAAGAAATGCTTGCTAGATTTTAATTAACTTCTTAAAATGTTTATTTATTTTGATGATAAGTTTGTTCAGAATTTTAATTTTATGACAAAAAGTAGAGAGTGAAAAAAATAATTTACCCAAGTTAATTAGCTAACACTTATATATACACATATATAGTAAACAAATATAGTATAGATATACAGTTGCGGTTAAATTAGGTAAAATGGAGATCTAGACAATTTCAGCGATTTATTATAATAAATATAGTATAGATACCGTTTCACAGTAATTGTAGGCATCTCAATACTAGATGACCACATGCAACACACACGATACATCGCACATGAACATACATATATACATACATATGCAGAGTCTCACGAAATATTCCCTCTTTGCCTTCAATTACATCAAAAAATGACTTATAAACTTTATTATGACCGACCTTCATTGGTTGTCCCTGAATTCCATTATCAAGAAGTGTATCCACGACTTCTTGTACTAATTTCTCCTGACACATTACTAATCCTCCTGGTGTAGATCTACTTGTTGTTAATAGATCGGCCATCTACCTAGGTGTTCAAACATCTCCAAGAATTAAAGCCTTCAATTTGTGTAATACAACTAGCTGATTTTCAAACTTGTCAACTCTAGACGGTTTGTTTATATAAACTGTTTTCAAACTTACAAGAAGATAAAATTTCATTGTAAGGGATATGACTCTACAAACTATTTTCATGATGGTTTACTTAATTTCTCCCTCTCTATTTTTATTCTTTTTGGAGGAGGGACATGCGTAAAAAAGGGGTAGAGACGACATACAAAATTGCATGCATGCCACTTGTTTTCATTTTGTCTTTAAACTTCAATAGAAAAAAAGTTGTGTCAATAACCATTACCATGAATTGATCAATTGATCTTTGGTATACAAACAACTAGCTTTGCAAATATATATAAATTGAAAAAAAATCATATATAGCCCCTTCCTAATTAAAGACGGATGTACAAAAGATGATGATATAACAAGCCAATAAATTTACACTAGATGCAGCTCTCTATTTTTCTAATCTTCAAAGACTCAACAGAGTTAAAAAAGAAAAGAAAAATTTAGAGGAATTAATGAAAATTATTAGCTAGCTAGCAAATCAAATTAACTCTCCTGAAAAAAACTATATCTTTTTTGTTTTCTTTTATGGGTCAAGGAATAAATATATAAGGGGCTAATATTGTGGGTGTTTCAACATATATGAAGCATTGAATATTAAACAACAACAACAACGATTATTTTACTCAAGTGTAACGCCCCAATTTTTTAAAGTTAAGACCGAGTCATCCTTCATATGATATAGAATTTAATTGATGATTCTTAATTGAGTATAGGTATTAAAGTCAATTTCTTAGTTTGGAAATAGGATTGGAGATGATCTAAGTTTACACGAACCCCCTAGTACGAAGTTAAGCTAAAAACTCTTAGCGTTTGAGGTTCATTGTAAGATTTTATAAACATTAGGTGATCTAATAACTTGTAGGTTGTATATACATGCTAAGATCAATTACTAAGTATTTCAAGTATATTAGGTGTGATTTAGTCATAACGGATCTTTTACATCAAGTCTAAAGAATTTCTACCAACTACGTTTTCGTATGAGTTGATAGAAGGGTCAACTTCAAATGACCATATCTCCAAAAGTATAATGAGTTAGGTGACCCATAATATATCAAATCAAAGATATTTGAATTATATTTTCAATGCATCTAATTTTGCCTTAATTGTAGTTCGGAGTAAAAAGTTATGACCATTTTAATGAAGAAGTGCAGAGCTATCTGAAGGTCCGCGACAACTCCGTATTGCGGACCTAACGCGACCCTTACTGGATAAGATAATGGCATCTTTTTCTTTTTATTTTGAGGGTACTTTCATGCTAAAACCTTTGGGGGTCTATTTAAGGTCCCAAAACACCTAAAACGACAGTTTTCATAATTAAATACCCTCTCTTTCATCCTAAACATAAATGCTCAAGAATCATCAACTTAGGATTAGCTTTCTAGATTCATCCTCAAGGTAAGTTATTCTTCATAAATTTTAATCTACCTAATCCAAATTTCTTCATCTATTCATGAATCTCTAATAGAATCTTAAATCATAACCTAGGGTTTCAAGAAGATGAATTCAAGAATCCCAAGAAAAGATATCTTGATTCTTCTTTTTCAAGAATGTAGGATTCTTCATTAAAAACTCTAAAAATTCTAAGTTAATAATTTAATAATCAAGAAGAAGCCTTTCAAACAATGTCTTTTCAAGTTCTTCCACTCTAAAGGAACTACCGAGATCGAGGATTTTCTCCAAGACAGCTAGTATTCATCAAATTTTGATTGTAATATCAACTTTCAAGGTATGTAAGGCTAAATAAAAGGATTGGATTGTTCTCCCATGTGCCCCATAGATGGTCACATCAAATTTCAATTGTAATATCAACTTTTTAGGTATGTAAGGCTAAACTAAAAGCATGAGATTGTTCTCCTATATGCCCCATAGATGATCATAGATAAGTTGAGAGTCCATGAGTCCCCATACATGATTCTTGAAATATTATCTTGATTAAATTCTTGAAAACTATACTATTTACATGTATTTTCATACGTTGATGATCATCATAAATTTTATTTTCTTAAATTGATTACTTTTCATGAGATATTATATAAACCCTATATGTTAACTTTTGAAAGCATGCAAGAACCAACTTAGGAGATAAGTCTAACGCCTTGATGATATAAATGTGCTTGTTGTTATGGTTCTGGTCCTAAATTGAGTGTGCTGATGATGATATTGATGAGATTGATAACCTTAAAGTCTTTAAGAGGTTGAAATTAATCATAAAAAGATGTTCCTAATCCATTGAGTTGATGGTTAATGAGATGAGTTAATGTTCTTTGTCCCAAAGAGACTAAATGATGAGAAATCTTGATGTTTGATGTTTATGAGCATATTGAGTCCTGGGAGGAGTATCGAGCATCAAATGAGTGAGTTTTTCTAGCACTCATAACTATACAGCCAGTATAAGAGAGGATTGGACTATGAAAAATGAATGTTTCCTTAGTTACAAAAGAGAACTTAACATTATAATGGATCCACAGATGCCACACCCTTTCACCCTGGCAAGGTACTGGATGAATGCGATAATGATATTACTTTGTTGTTTTATCAATGGCTCATAGGTGATGGTTATATGTTCGAGAAACTCCCAGATAGGTTCCTCATTGATAGTACTCTAATTTTGATGTGATGGTATGAGGTGATTGATGTTGATTAGTCATTATCTATTCTTTATTCTTGCTGTAGATAGATATTTAATATTTTGATTGGTTATCATTCTGAGTTGATGTTGTTCCATATTATTCTACATGTTTCTGTTTCATTAAGCTATTTTACATACTGTATATTCCATGCACTAATGCCACTCAGTACTGTATTATTTCATGATGTAGTATATGGATTAGGGATCGTCAACAGGCACATCGTTGAGGGTCTAAGATGTTCAGTTGATTGATGAGCCTCCCCTACTTCAAAGAAATCATTACATTTATTTTAATTTTGCTATTAGAGTTAGATTTGATTAGCTTTACTTTATTTTTAGGTAGGCATGTGTCTATCATTGGCACCACATGATAGTGATAGAGGCTTCATAAACTAGAGTCAAATGCAGATGTTAAGACTTGTTTAGGTAGCTCTTTCTACTTGCCCTTTTATTTATTGATATTATCTTGAGATTAGATGAGATGTGCCCATTAGTATTATTAGTCTTCCGCTGATTGTCTTAAGTTTATTGATTGAATAAATGTGATGAGGTCAAGTGGTTCACTTGGGGACTAGCAATAGCCTCTGAGTGTCGGTTACGTGTAAGGTACCCTCCAAGGGCGTGACAAACTTGGTACCAAAGCACAAAGTTCAAGTGTCCTAGGGAGTCTATGAAGTCGTGTCTAGTAGAGTCCTTATTATTTGTATAGAATGCGCTACATCCATTATAGGGAGGCTATAGGACATTAGGAAAAGTTTCCTTTCTTTTAGATTTGGAATTATGTGATAAAGCTAGTTCTTAAGAAATCTACGATGATTCATGCAATGATCTAAAACCTTTCAACTATGGCTCATCCACGAGGTAAGAGAACCAGTAATATTTACACTCTCACAGATGAGATCCTGTGCGATAAAGTAATCAGAATGGTACAGAGGCTACACTAGGCTTGAGAGAAGCTAACTAGTGTGCTAAGTTGAGTGACTAGAAAGAGTGCACTATTACTCATCTGAATCATGCATTTGAGTTAGCTCTAGAGGTACCCAGACTCTTTTTCTTCAAAACTTGCTTCTGATGTTACCCATGAGAGAGAAACTTATATCTCTAAAGAGATTAATGTTATCACCTAAGGGTCAGATAAGAGTCTAAATCATCTTATAAACCCTAAGTAGAATTGAATTATCCCAAAGTTAAAAGAATGATGATAGAAAGAAAGAGCCGAGATAACAAGATTGATGGCTAATTGAGGCTTATAGTTAGAGTTATGTTCCTATTAGGTAAATAAAGGTGATGATTCGATTTTTCTAAGTTGGATGAAAGAGCGGTGAGTGCCCCATAATTGTCATGATGAGGTACAGAGAGAGAAAGATAGAGAAAGTTAGTGTCAGAATGTGTTAAGGCATGCTCAAAACTAGAAGGAGGTCTATCTTGATGTATTTTGATACTCTTTTAACAAGGGTGAAGAAAACATAGGGGAAATAGAGTACTTCGGAGGTAATAGACCTAAACTAGGCTTACTATTTCGATGTGTGAATATCATAAGATTCATACAGTGATTATCTTAGCAAGATAATAGGGTGAGGTATACTAGATGGGTAAATGGTACATGAGCTATGAAGAGAGGATGTGGATCGAGTATTCGCTATGAGTCTTTAGTAGGCCTATATTCCTAAATTATTACCTAGTAGTTATAGGTTGGTATAGTACAAGGGAAGTGTGTGATGCAGATGGTAGCAATAATCCCTAAGCTTGGAATTTTNTGGTATAATACGAGGGAAGTGTGTGATGCAGATGGAAACAATAATCCCTAAGCTTGAAATGTTGAGGATTAGTGTTAAAGAGGAGATAATACTGTGAGAGTGATAGCCTTAGTCGGAGATTTGCTTTAAGAGGCTTAGCATAGTGTATGTTCTAGAAGAAGATGTTAACCTATGAGGAAGTGACTTAGTTGGAGATTTTCTCTAAAAGGCTTGTCATAGTGTATGTTCTAGAATAAGATATTGGATTATGAGGAAGTGATGCTATGGGCAGGGTACAAGAGACCCTTAAGTAAGACGAGTGAGACTAGAATAACTCAATAAATAAGAAGAGGCTTGAGAAATGTATCCATGATTATGTAAAGGTGTGTGAAGCTCTAAATTATGACTTCTATAAGAATCTAGATAGTATATTTAAGTTGTCGATGTGGAGTAGACTGATGTAAGTAATCTTTATCATCACAAGTAGCTAAGTCAATTGGGGCTTATGGATAGATGATGATGAGTTTTTCATGATAGTCTAGTCTTATATAAATGAGTTTATGGGGGGCACAGGAGTTGGGAGTATGCAGGCAAAAAGAGGAGGTTAAATTGTAAGAGTTGTGAGAAGTGGTTATGTTCGCCATAAGAATAGCAAATATGGAGAGATTTCCATTGAGACAGGAAGGAGCTAAGAGTGATATCATTGAAAAGAGTCTGAGTGGCTAGTTATATGTATGCAACTATAGCATAACAAAAGAGTTTAAGATATTTTTGTGGGTAGTGATTCCTTGAATAAGTGGAGTATATGCTTACAGCCTGACAGAGGAAATTGATTCCCAAATTTTGAGAGAGGACCTTGAGAGCTAAAGGGGAGATGACAAAGTAGTAAACGAGAGTAGATCTTGGGTCTTCGATAGCAATGAGCTGATCAAGATGAGATATAAACTCTTTTTCATCTCATATGATTTTTACCCTTTATTTGAGGTGATACTCTATTCCCTTCTATTGTATGACTGTCGTACCTATGGCCTAGTCCCATGCACATCATGTTGATTCTCGTTTATGCTGAGTTTTGAGGATGAGAAGTGATGAATTCATTAATTAATCTTAATCTTACCTTGTGAATCCAAGAGTTTCCAATTCTATGCTGAATAAGATGTGACCTGAGTTTTACACTATGTATAATTTTGTGAACTCATAGTGAATTTTAATAGATGAGGGCGATTGTACTTTATTATAAATGTCCTTAGATAAGATTTTTCAATTGAATCATACTAATGATATTTTGTTCCAAGCCGTTTAAGTAATCTAGCTTTCCAGACTTGATAGAAGTATTGACGATAGTAGACAAGTTATGGGTGATGGGAGAGAATGAGTGATCCTGAATTGTGATAATGGAGTTGAGTTCCTATCTTTGAGTTAATATTCCTTTTGAGCCTCTTCATATTAGAGTATGCAAGTCCTTGATAGTATTTGTGCCTAATAATGATGTTGGAGATAAAGTTTAAACTCTAGACATTGTGTTCGAAGTTTATTCATGCGAATGAGTATTCGAGCAACTGAGCATTTGAGTTCTTGATGATATTTATTCTTATTTTGCATGGAGGGGTAATGGTTTGGGGGTTTCGTCAAAGAGGAAGATGATGAGTTTCTCCAGGTCCAATTGTGATGCTGATAGTAGTAGACTGAGAGTGAGGAAGATGAGGAGGAGTTAGTGTATCCTTATTATGATATTGGTGTTAAACTTATGTCATGTAGGGATAGAGATAGGAAGGAGGAGAGAGATGAAAACTTATGATGAGCAATAAATAGGTACAAGTATGTCAGTGTGACTTTGAGTGAGAATGCTTTGAATAGTGGAGGTAGAAGTGCTAAGTAGACTTGAAAATTCCAAGATATAGTTGACGTGGTCTTGAATTCGGGATTGTTGTTATGTGAGTATATTAAGTGATGGGAATGAGTAGTATTCTCTAAGTATAGGTTACTATGGAGATATGAAACATAGATTTGGAGGGGCTAGATTAGTGTAAGCGTGATCATCTTAGGACTAGAAATATTGGGACTTAGAGTTAGGTGTGAAATGGAATGAGAGGATATGGTTAGATATAAGTTTGAAAAAGAGCACAATTGAGGAGGAGCTGAGCTTGAGAGTTATCCATGAAGTCATGTATATGATGATGGTCCCATTCTCGATTAAAATTGGTGGCTTCCTTCTTGAGTTTGAACAATTGATTGACAAAGTGTTTAAATGATTCGAATTGATTGAGTTTTGATGTTTCATTCATGTCTGATAATGAGAATGTTGGAGGTAATTTCCTTACTCTTGATTTAAACTGAGTTGTCTATCCCTTAGTTGATGTGGCTATTCCTGAGTCTGAATAGAGATTGTTAAGATTGATAAGGAGTCGAGAGTTTGATTGGTTGAGTAAGAATTGAGAGGAGCTTTGATTGTTATTCGTGCCTTGATGTCCATCCTTACTCATCATTCAAGGACCAATGATTCCAAGGGGAGATAATGTAACACCCCATTATTTTAAGCTAAGACCGAGTCATCTTTCATATGATATAGGATTTTAGTTGATGATTCATAATTGAGTATAGGTGTTAAAGTCAATTTCTTAGTTTGGAAATAGAATTGGAGATGATCTAAGGTCACACAAACCCTCTTAGCATTTGAGTTTCAATGTAAGATTTTATAAAAGTTAGGTGAACCAATAGCTTGTAGGTTTTATATACATGTTAGGATCAATTCCTAAGTATATTAGGTATGATTTAGAGTCATAAGGGATCTTTTACATAAAGTTAAGTCTAAAGAATTTTTACCGACTAAGTTTTCGTATGAGTTGATAGAAGGGTCGAATTCAAATGATCATATCTCCTAGAGTATAATAGGTTAGGTGACCCATCATATATCAAATCGAAGTTATTAGAGTTAACTTTCCAACGCATCTAATTTTGCCTTAATTGAAGTTTGGAGTAAAATGTTATGACCATTTTAGTGAAGAGGTGCAAAGCTGTCAAAAGGTCCGCGACAGCTCCGCATCGCAGACCTAACGCAAACCCTTATTGGATAAGCTAATGATGTGTTTTTCTTTTTATTTTGAGGGTAATTTCATATTAAAACCTTTGGGGGTCTATTTAAGATCCCAAAACATATAAATTGTCAGTTTTCATAATTAAAAATCCTCTCCTTCACTCCTAAACATAAACGCTCAAGAATCATCAAGAAAGTCATTAAGTTAGGATTAGCTTTCAAGATTCATCCTCAAGGTAAGTTATTCTTCATAAATTTTAATCTACCCAACCCAAATTTCTTCATTTGTGCATGAATCTCTAATAGAATCTTAAATCATAACCTAGGATTTTAAGAAGATGAATTCAAGAATCCCAAGAAAGGATTTCTTGATTCTTCTTTTCTAAGAATGTAGGGTTCTTCATTAAAAACTCTAAAAATTCTAAGTCAAGAATTCAATAATCAAGAAAAAGCCCTTAAAATAATGTCTTTCGAAGTTCTTCCACTCTAAAGGAACTATTGAGATCAAGAATTTTCTCCAAGAAAGCTAGTATTCATCAAATTTCAATTATAATATCAATTTTTTAGGTATGTAAGGCTAAACTAAAAGCATGAGATTGTTCTCTCGTGTTCCCCATAAAAGGTCATAGATGAGTTGAGATTCCATGAGAAAGCATACATGATTCTTGAAGTATTATCTTAATTAAATTCTTGAAAGCTATATTACTTACATGTATTTTGAGCCTTGATGATATAAATGTACTTGTTGTTGTCGTTCTGGTCCTGAATGTGTGTTGATGATGATATTGATGAGATTGATATCCTTAGAGTCTTAAACAGATTGAACTTAATATTAAAAGAATGTTTCTAATCTATTGAGTTAATGGTTGATGAGATAAGTTGATGTTCTTTGTCCCAAAGAGACTAAATAATGAGAAATCTTGATATTTGTTGTTTATGAGTTTATTGAGTCGTAAGAGGAGTATCGAGCACCAAAATAAGTCAGAGTGAGTCTCACTCGGACTCATAACAGTAGGAGAGAATTGGACCATGAAAAACGAATGTTTTCTTAGTCCCAAAAGAGAACTTGACATTATTATAGATCCACAAATGCCATGCCCTTTCACCTCGGCAAGGTACTAAGCGGATACAGTAATGACATCGCTTCATTGTATCATACCGGCTCATAGGTGATGGTTGTAGGTCCGAGAAACTCCCAGATAGGTTTCTTATTGACAGTACTCTGATGTTGATGTGATGGTATGAGGTGACAAATGTTGATGAGTCATTGTCTACTCTTTATTCTTGCTTTAGATAGACATTTGACATTTTGATTGGCTATCATTTTGAGTTGATGTCGTTCTATATTATTCTAGCTGTTTCTGTTACATTTAGCTATTTTACATATCGTACATTCCACGCACTAACGCCACTCGATGCTGCATCATTTCATAATGTAGATACATGGATTAGGGATCGTCAATAGGCACACCATTGAGGGTCTAAGACGTTCAGCTGATTGGTGAGCCCCCTACTTTAGAGGAATCATTACATTTATTTTCATCTTGCTTTTAGAGTTAGATTTGATCAGTTTTACTTTATTTTGAGGTAGCCATGGGTTTGTTATTGACACCACTTGATAATAATAGAGGCTTCATAGACTAGAGTCGAATGTTGATGTTAAGCCTTGTTGAGCTAGCTCTTTCTACTAGCCTTTTTATTTATTGATATTATGTTGAGACTAGATAAGATGTGTCCATTACTTTTCTTAATCTTCCGCTGATTATCTTGAGTTTATTAATTGAATGAATATGATGAGGCCAAGTGGTTTGCTTGGGGACTAGCAATAGTTTCTAAGTGTCGGTTACATCTAGGGTACCCTCCCAGAGCGTGATATCAAATTAATTAGCTGACACTTATATATAGATATTTATAGTAAACAAATGTAATATAGATATATAATTGAGGTTAAATTTGGTAAAATAGAGTATTTAGAGAATTCCAGCGATATATTATGATAAATATAATATAGATACTATTTCACAGTTGTACACATCTCAATACTATCATGACCTGGACCTAGGGCCAAGATGTGACACGGTGTATGGGAACCCGAGAGTCCACAAACAAGCCTCAAGATACCAAAACTCGCATCATCAGTTCGGAAGAGTAATCAACAATCAACACATAATTCTAAGGGATGGAAAAAATAGGACTCACGCTATGGGGGCATCATATGGAAAGGGTTAACATAAGTTCACATAACACATAGCACGTAAATACTAAGGGGCGGCTACGTAGGACTCATGCTATGGGGCAATTCGGGACATAGGATCTTTCCATCAACATAAGGTCAAGTCACATATCAATGCTCAAAGATAACCAAATACATAGCATAGACTTAATCATAACTCATAGCATATATCGTAAAGAGGTTTACAAGGTGTCCAACAATACCTCTACATAGATGGGTCGGGGCCAAGACATACCCTGTGCTCACCCTCAAGTAAAAAAAACTGAAAGAGGTAGCATAGATAGATGGATGATAGTTCGTCCTTGAAAGATAAGACTCACCACTATAAGCAAAATCAGAATCCAAGCTAAGCGTCGAATAGTGGATGATCAGGGTCCTCAGTCCCTACATGGTAAAATCATATAGGCAAGAGTATACATTAGTACATTTGAATATACTAATTATGCAGGTGTAATGCATGAAACTTACCAAAACCTGCATATCAAGGTTAGATGAAAAGGGCACATAATATAGAAAGAATTAATATCAACGAAAGTAATATAACAAGATGCTATGAAGTTCATGACGCATGAAATGCAAATGATGCTCATATATAATAGGGATGTGACTTTAACCGACATGAGTTAGACCAATCGATCTATTACTTAGAATCCCGATGAAATTCCCTTATCGATAAAGAGGTGGTCTACTTGCCAAGCGTAGACAATACTTCACCTTACGGGACAACTACCATTTCGCATAAAGTAACCTTTCTTACAGGACAACTCCCATTTTAGATAGGATTTTCATAAATCATAAATCAAATCAAAGTATTTCTTCTCCTTACGGGGCAACTCCCATTTCAGAGGCATCTTTCCTTACAGGACAACTCCCACTTCAGAAAGGAAACCTATGTTAGGCACATAGTTCAAGGAAAAAGAGAAAACTCTCCATCCATCGATGCTAAGTCATCATCCCACAAGAATACATATACATATACATATATATATACACACACACACATATGCTTTTAAAGTCAATATTCATTTCCAATATCATTTCAATGCATCCTTAGGCTTAAAGGCCAAAATATAATTTCATAGTCTATATACCCATGCATAGAAATAGTCCATTCATGTGCAAAATGGTGCAAGCACTCAAAACGTTCAAAGAGCCAAAAACCAAAGACATATATGTGATCAAAATATTGTTATAACCAACATTTTATCAAAATCATACCATAAAATAAAATTGGGCTTAACCCATAACATAATTTCTCAACATAATCCATGTACATGGATGCATATGATATGAACAATGAGAGAATGACATGGGTAATTAAGACTCAATCTAAAATAAACATTTATAGTATGAAAATTTGATTGAAACATAATTAAATCCATATTTAAATCCATAACGTAATCACTCATGCATAAATAATTCAAAAAGGGGACATGCATATTTATAATTTCATAAACCCAAAGTAAATCCTTATATAATGGTTTAAATGACATTAAAATCATCAAATAAACACTACCATGCATCAATAGAATTTTAGGAATCATAATATTCAAAACCCTAAATTAAAGTAAGCAAAATCCATGTAGATTTTCTTGAAAATAATTTTGGGTCTTCTTGATTGGAAGGAATCAAGAATAAACCCACATACCTAAGACTTTGAGTTTCTTGAAATTTATGTGAAAGGCTTGAAGTTTGGAAGTGGGTCTTGGGAAAGAATGGGAGCTTGGAAGTAGGTCTTGGATTCTAAACTTGTTCTTGAGTATCCTTGAAATTGGTATTGGGCTCTTGGTAGAGGCTCTTGAGAGAATTGAGAGTATATTTGAGATGAGAGTAATGAGTTTGATCCTTTTGAATAGGGTTTAGGTCTTTTGGTGAGGTTAAGATGACATTGGAAGTCTAAAACAGTCATTAGAGTAATTAAAATTTATGAAAATGCCATTAGTGAACAGTTGGAAAATTTGACAAAGTGTGCCCTCACTGGAGGTTTGAGTGGCCGTGTGGCACTCCACAGGTCGTGTGTAGTGCCTATCAAAAGGTACTAAGAAAAAAATGGGAGTTGGAAATGCTTAGAAAAAATTCACGTCTCATCACTTTGACGGACCACTTCACAGGCCGTGTGATGCTTCACGGTCCGTTTAGTGGTCCGTTGCACCACACTTGGGCATGAAAATGTGGCCAGGCCATCCCATGACTCAGGCTCACGAGCCGTTTGAGCCTGCACGGCCCGTCAAAAGTGCCCATGGCACCGCCCTTAGCCAAAATTCCCTTCCATGCTACCTTGCCTCTTTTGCACACCCCACGAGTCATCCAAACGGTCAGTGGCAAGGCACACGGCCCGCGTCATTAGCTGTGTCACATGACTTAGGCAAAAAATGTCCCTTTCCAACCCCAAGCCATCCAAATGGCCCATCAAAGGCATCACTGCCCGTCAAGTTGTCCGTTTGACACCACTGAACAAGAGGGTCTCATCAAAACGATCATAACTCCTTCATCCGACATCAGAATGAGGTGAAACCAAGTGCATTGCAAAGCTAACTCAAAGATCTTCCCATTACTTAGGCCAAAAATGGCCCTTTTGCACCCAAAGCCATCTAAATAGTTCATCAAGGTCAGACTGCCTGTCAAACTATCTGTGTGACATCACTGCACAGGAGGGTCTCACGAAAACAATCATAACTTCTTCATCCGNTAGTGAGAACTATGGGCTTCACTCATGATCACCTTCCTAAGATCATCCATATCCGAAATATATAACCGATCTTGATACCGAAGTACATCATCTCCCCTTTGGGAGAAAACCTCAATATTCTTTTCGGCAACCAATTTCTTCAATTCAACCAAGGATGGGTCTAGATCTTGCTTAACCTTCATATCAACGACCACCGAGGATTTGACCCCATTTAGAACATGTATACCACCATAATTGCAATTAGCCACTCTAACACCCAATCTAGCCAAACGGTGCACATCCCTTGCCAATTCCCTCTTACCTTCATCAATATGAGCCACACTTTCCATGGATAGCCTACTAAGAGTATCGGCTATCACATTTGCCTTGCCAGAGTGATATAGAACACTCATGTCATAAACTTTTAGGAGTTTCAACTATCTCCTTTGTCTCAAATTAAGGTCTTGGGAGCATTCATCCCCGAATGTGCAAGAACAAAGCTTGAAAGGCTTGGGTGAGAACGTGAAACTTTCAAACATAAGATACCATGCATATTTCATCATTGGAAATTACAAAGCCATTAAATCTCATGTCAAAAATAAAATCATCCAGAAAGGCTTGTGTGAGAACATGAAACTTTCAAACACAAGATACCATGCATATTTCATCATTGGAAATTTCAAAGCCATTAAATCTCATGTCAAAAATAAAATCATCCAAAACATCATAAAAACCATTCTAATGCACATATAAGTATGCAATACCATGAAACTCAAAAAGAAAAGAATTGGGACTAACGAGAAGGAATGAACTAATATCTTAGGTTGAGTAGATTGGAAAAGATAGGGATACCGCTTCAAGGAAAGAATTGGGACTAACGAGAAGGAAATGACCTAATAACTTAGGCTTAAGTAGATTGGAAAAGATAGGGGTACCGCTTCATCATGTCCAACTATGCCTCCCATGTAGCACTCTCCACATGTTGGTTCCTCCAAAGCACCTTCACCAAAGCCACATCCTTATTACGAAGCTGTGTTACTTGTCTATCCAAAATTTCTATCGGGACCTTCTCATAAGACAAGTTCTCCTCCACCTCAATGCCCTCCAAAGCCACAATAGTGCTAGGATCTCCAACCATCTTTCCCAACATGGACACATGGAAGACCAGGTGAATAGAGCTCAAATCCGGGGGTAACTCCACTCTATATGCCACATTACCAATCCGTTCAATAACTTCGTAAGTCCCTACATACAGGGGACTTAGCTTTCCCTTTTTGCCAAAATGCATCACTCGCTTCATAGGTGAGACTTTCACAACCACCTAATCTCCAACTTGGAATTCAAGATCCCTCTTTCTAGCATCCGAATAGGACTTTTGGAGACTTTGTGCCGTCTTCAACCTTTCTCTAATCAACTTCGCTTTCTCCATAGCCTCTATTACTAATTCCAGGCCAATTAAAGATGATTCCCCCAATTCAAACCATTCCACCGGAGATCTACACCTCCTACCATAGAAGTCCTCAAAGGGTGTCATACCAATGCTAGCATGGAAGCTATTATTAGAAGCAAACTCGATGAGTGGAAGATGGTCATCCCAATTAACTTTGAACTCTAACACACACGCCCTCAAAATATCTTCCAAGGTTTGAATTATCCTTTTGGCTTGACCATCGATTTGGGGATTAAAGGCAGTACTCAACTAGACTTTAGTACCAAGCCCCTTTTGAAATGATTCCAAAAGTGTGAGGTAAATTGGGCAACCCGATCTGATATGATAGATCTAGACACACCATGCAACCTTACAAATTCCCGAATGTACAAATTCGCATAATCTTCGACACCAAAAGTAGTCTTAACCGGTAAGAAATGAGCCAATTTAGTCATCCGATCGACGATAACCCAAATGGAATCAAATTACTTTCGAGTCCAAGGCAACCCAACCACAACATCCATATTTATGTCTTCCCGACGATAACCCAAATGGAATCAAATTGCTTCTGAGTCCGAGGCAACCCAACCACAAAGTCCATATTTATGTCCTCCTACTTTCGAGTAGGAATCTCAATGTCTTGAGCCAATCCATGGGGTAATAAGGACCGGTGTGGTGCTTCCTATACTTGGTACACACAGGGTACTCCTGACCAATACCAATTGGTGCCCTAGGAGGAGGCACCTTAGCATTAGCAACCCGAGTACCTGAACCGTAGCCTTGTTAGAAACGACCAGAACCACCACCCCCAGAGTCAGAGAACCCACCATCAAAATGGGCCTTCTTAGGATCATGCATCCTCCTCCCTTTAAGCTTCTCCCCTTCGATTTGTTCAGCATAAAGCATAAGTCTAGAGATGTCCATATCTCGATTAAGAATGATCATATGATATTGGGTAGTTATGCTCATGTACCTTCAATTGCCTTGATGCATAAGCTATCACCTTCATGTTGCATAAGTACATAACCCAACCCAATTCGAGAGGCATCACAATATACCATGAACCCGTCCATGCTATTTGGTAGAGTCAAAACTAGAGCCTATGTAAGTCGATCCTTCAAAGTTGAAAAACTCTTCTCACTCTCATTCGACCATACAAGCTTAGCCATATTTTGAGTCAATTTAGTCAATGGAGAAGCAATAGATGAGAACCCCTCAACGAACCTTTTATAATAGCCCATTAACCCAAGGAAGCTTCGAATGTCTGATGAAGTCAATGGTCTAGGCCAATTCTTTACCACTTCGATCTTCTTCGGATCCACCTTTATACCATCACCGGACACCACATGTCCCAGAAAAGCAACCTCACCTAACCAAAACTCACACTTGCTAAATTTGGCATATACCTTCTTCTCTTTCAATGTTTGCAAAACCGACCTCAAATGATCCATATGCTCCCGTTCACTACAGGAATAGATAAGAATATCATCAATGAAAACAACCA
>DF361742.1:9240-22328 GCA_000787875.1 Solanum virginianum
GGGGGGGTGGGGGGGAGCTTTGTGAAAGAAGGGATGGGGCCTACCAATAAGGTGTAAGGCGCATGGGCCCTTGTGCCTTAGAAGGCATGTGGGGCCATGCGTCTTGCCCTTGATGTTTACTTGATGGCCGTTAAGGGACAAAGGGCAACGTGTGTGCAGCCATTCGCCTTTGTCCCTTTTGGTTTCTTCTAAATTTGTTTGCCCTTTTGACATTTTTTGAAACAATATCTTGCCCTTTCGACTCTGGACTCGATTGCTGCCAAGATACAAACAATTTGGATTTCTAGGCACAGTGATGCAAATAGATGAAGATGTAACATGAGTTTTAGAATAAGATGTAACACTGGAGCAGTTTTCTTCTTTCTTAGTTTTCTGTTGTATATTTTATAGATTTTTCTTTCCTTTTCATTTCATATCTTGGAAACAAGAGATCAGGTTACCAGCTAAATATAGGATCGAAGTTTCAGATTTTTTCTCCCCTTCAAAAGTACACAGCTCTTCCTTTGTAAAGGACATCCTTGCTGTTACTCAAATTCATCTTCAGCCTTTGGGTTTTGTTCAAATAATTAAGTATAGTTTTGTTTGACTTGACAAACATTTGCAGGAGTTCTTAGTTGCATAATAATGCTAACTCAGATGATTACTTAAAAAGGAAAAGGATGAAGCTAATTTTTGATATCTAACCAGATGTTTGTTCTCTGTACTTCCCTTTGGTATGGCTCTGATAGCCAAGCGAGGGGTTAAACATCTCAATAAGATCAACTTCCACTTGCAGCATTTATATAATAGGACATCCTAGCATGCTTAAAGAAATAGCTTAGATAACTAGATAGCAAATTCAGATCCAATCAGCAAGGCACACGGTCTTGGACATTTATCCTTGTGGCAAATAACTGTTCTCTTTCCTTATTGTTTGGTACTTTGGGCTCGTCTTTTTGCCCTATTACTCACCTATTCAATCTTTATCGTTGCTATTCCTAACTTTACATATTGCTAATATTTAGTCTTGATTTTTTTTTTCAGGTGAGAAATTCTCAGAAATAGTTGGAAGTCCCTATTATATGGCTCCTGAGGTGCTCAAACGAAACTATGGACCAGAAATAGATATATGGAGTGCAGGAGTCATTTTATATATTTTGTTGTGTGGGGTTCCCCCCCTTTTGGGCCGGTAAACGCTCTTCCTGGAGATTTGATTCTTTCTTTCTGTCCATGCTTCATATGTAGCATTTTAAGATGCCACTCTGTCATTTTATTGAAGTGAATCTCTGTTCATACAGAATCTGAACAAGGTGTTGCCCAAGCCATTTTACGTGGCGCAATAGATTTCAAGCGGGAACCCTGGCCAAGTATTTCAGAAGGTGCTAAAAATCTGGTCAGGCAAATGTTAGAGCCAGATACAAAGCTTCGGCTGACTGCAAAGCAAGTACTTGGTATGTTATGTTTCACATATGCTTATTAATTATTTTTGGGAAAATCCTTGTGTTTATCGCAGATATATATAACTACTGGATAGCCTAATTGGGCAAGAATCAGCTCTCCAATGCGCTTTGCACATACTGTAAGACATGCATGCATGTTATATACTCCACCGGTTCCAATATCTGACGTAGTTGGAATTGTTACAGAGTGGAAGAAAGAAATGACGACTTCTGAAATTTATGATCTAAATATGGCTATACACTTTTGAAACTTGTGACCTTAAACATGCCATAACATGTGTGTGGGTCTAAAAACTTCTCAGTTTGGGTAAAATGGAAAGGGTAAACTTAATTCTTCCCAAGTTTAGAATTATGTCGTTCTTTTTGGAACAAATTTAAAAGGGATGTGAGTCACATAAACTACAATGGAGGGAGTGTGTGTTGGACGGGCTGAATAGATGACTCCGTAGAAGGGTCAGTATGTGAGGCATAAGATCATACCTAGTAAAAACTCCTGCAACTGCATCAGCAGGCTAATGATCAAGTAGTTGAGATTATCGTACAATATTTCTATCTGTGATTTATCCTCTAACTGTAGCTAAAACTATAAGATCACACCTAATAACAAAATGCAAAGACAGCATCAATACGCTAATGATCAACCAGTTGAGATATAGCACACTTCTTCTATTCAGTAATTTTACTCTCTAAAATTGTACCTAACTAGTAACCATCATTCAGATGCTAATGGGGGTGTCTTGGGCGAGCTGTATATATGTATGACAATATAGATGTAAATTCGTTCATTCTGGATAGTACTGATGAGTACAACTGTTTTCTTTTAATTTTACATGAACCCTCCTTTATAATCTTCATAAGAAATTGTTTGATCAATGTTTTTCTTTTGGGGATATAGTATCATCACACGTTCACATTTAACCCAAACCTCAGTATTGAGTAATGTTGAATGGGTATGTTGATTAATCATTTTCGAGGTGCCTTAAACTTTTGTTATGTTTAATTGTATGATTTATGATCATATAATTAGTCTTCCTAGTGTTATAGGCACTAGAACTTATCAAAGCTTTCTAATGGTTTCATTCCTATTTCTTGCTAAATTTTTGTTGAGAGATTTGTGTATCGGCTTGCAAGTACCACACAAGATAAAGGCAGATGAAACGACTGGCAAATCAAGTGATGATGATTTTTGTATTTTCTTTTTTGTTTGGGAGCACAAGATGTATATACATATTGGCAGCAATGATGAGGTGTATAGTACAAGCAATGGTAAATTATCATCTGCAATTTGTCCCTTACACAGCGTTATCCTTGTGGGAGAAGCCTAGGCAATAGTCTAACCTTTAAGAGACTTGCAAGCTCCATACAGTGGTCAAATCTTCTTCAAAATGCGTGAGCTTGAAGTAAATTTAGGGCAATTTAGCTTCTCCTTACAGCCAAAACCGAACTCTAACCAGATCAAAATGTGAATTCCCATTCTTTGTGGGATGTCATCTGATTGGATCTGTGGTCATTTTGGACAGAGTGGTATGGCTCTGATAGCCAAGCGAGGGGTTAAACATCTCAATAAGATCAACTTCCACTTGCAGCATTTATATAATAGGACATCCTAGCATGCTTGAGCTTTGTAGAGCTGCAATGCTTAAAGGAAATTTGTTGTGGAGTCATGGGTCCTCCAAGATAATTTGGACATAATAAAGGAAACGGTACATTGAACCACAAGCAACCTGTAAGATTTGGGATGATGAAGGATTAAGACAAGGAAAAAGCGTGGGGACAGCCAAGTAGATCCAGTAGAACAGAGAAACTACGTTCTTTGATGGATTAGTTAGTTAACAAAAGAAAAAAATTCTGTTCAGCTTGCTCAGGGTAAAGTGGGCTGTTTGATTTGGATAGCCAGCAAAAATAATTTCTCTGTTAAAAGTTGTTACAGCATGCTGATAAGGGGAAACAGTTTACTGGGATAATATTGACCTTGGAAGATTATTTGGAAAACTAAAGTTCCAGTTAAGGTAGCGTGTCTGGGATGGATTGAAACCTAGGGGGCATGTGCAACTCAAGATTATCTATAAAAGAGAGGCTTTACTTTGTGTGACAGATGCTATTTTTGTGAAGAAGAACAGGAAACACTCGAACACTTATTTCGCTTGCAGATCTCTAGTTAATGTTGGGAAGTTTTTCTAAACATTTGTGGCATCTCATGGGTGATTTCTTAAGATGTTATGGGTCTGTTAGAAAGCTGGCAAGTTAAAAGGGTTCCTAGTAGGCTGAAACAGATATAGAAGACTATCCCACTCTGCATCTTCTGGGCAATCTGGCTGGCAAGGAACAAGGGCTTGCTTTAAAGGGTATAGAGATCACCTTTCTAGAGTTAAAAATAAGTTCTAGATTATCTGTAATTCTGGTGTAATAGCAATATGTAAGTTAATCTAGATCAGTACATGAATTTTCTGGAGTTGTTAGCTAGAAAAGAGTAGCAGAAACCCTGAGGGGTTGGTCCAAACTCTTGTAAGTTGGAGGAAATAACAGCATTTTCACGTGGAATAATTTAATCCTTCCCAAACTAGAGAATCTTAACCCTGAGGGGTTGGTCCAATGGTTAATCCTTGGGCAAAAATGCCACAAGGTCACAGGATCGAATCCCCAGGGCCACTGATATGTTACCTGGTCGTGCGTCAGGGCCCCGTGGAATAATAGTCGGGTCCGCAAAGCGGGCACCGCCCACCACGGTTATCCAAAAAAAAAAAAAAGAGTAGCAGATTCTCTGGTATTCTCTGGTCAGGTTCTGTTTGATTCTTGTATCCGTCTGTACCTTCTTGATACTGTTTCAATAATACTCCACACCTTATCAAAAGAAAAAAAACCCGGTGGCAATTCATATTTCCTTAGCAAGACTACTAAGGTCTTTCTTGTATTAAAATTTATTCTGGATGCTTGGTGATTTCCGAGGCTTATATCAATCGCCTGTCATTAGAAACCCTACATTATGCCTCTTTTTTTTTTTTTTTTTATGAATTGAACAAGTTTTCTCTTCTTGTAGAGCACCCTTGGCTTCAAAATGCTAAGAAGGCTCCGAATGTACCCCTTGGAGATGTTGTGAAGTCACGGCTCAAGCAGTTTTCGTTGATGAATAGGTTTAAGAGGAAAGCTCTGAGGGTGTGTTCATTTAATCTGAAGCTCTTTTTATCTATATGTAGCTTTTGCACTTCTTGGACCATTAAAACGTGCATGTCCAAATGCAGGTGATTGCTGATTTCCTGTCTAATGAAGAAGTTGAAGACCTCAAAGAAATGTTTAACAAGATAGACACTAATAATGATGGCATTGTTTCAGTCGAAGAACTAAAAGCAGGACTAAAGCTCAACTCCCGGCTGGCAGAATCTGAAGTACAGATGCTTATTGAAGCCGTGAGTCCACCTTTTATTTCTTGACACATTTTTTTTCCTGAATTTCCCACTTTTTATCTGAGGTTGACATAGATGCGGCTCAGTATCTGTTAATATCATAGGAGAATGTGCTTTCTGGTATTGACGGTGATAACATCTGCATTGGTTGTCATCTCACATGAAATGTTTAAAATTCATAAATAAGTGAAGTTTCCATTTCCCTCTGGGATATTTTCTAGTGACTTTGGGAATCAGCTGAAGTTAAGTATCAAGTTGGAACTAGGGAGGGTGGGGACTAGGAAAAAAGTAAGTTCGTGAGGGATTATGCTTTAAATTCTTTAGTTATACATCATGTTAACTTTAACTAGTTTTCCATTCTATGTTTATGAAAATATCCATTTTAAAATAACAACTCTGCTAGCATACTCAATGAGTTCTTGTCTTCTTTCCTTGATCTGTTTCTCTGATCCAATGAAGAATTGTCCATTTTCAATACTTCTACTCTGTTTGATTTGTGTCTTCCAGTGAGTTCTTTGCATTTTGCACTCCTAATCTATTAGTTTCTTTATGAAGCCGTATAATAAATAGTTCATTTTGTAACGGATGAAGGAATTACATTTTTAAACTTAATAGGGGAAACTGCAGTGGTCTAGTCTCAAAAAAGTTTTCATTGTACTCCACTAATAAAACAAATCTCTCTAACTCTCAGGGGTTGGCCTGGTGGTAATAGACTCGAGCCTTGGGGTTTGCTCCCTTTCAAGGTCTCAAGATCAAAACCCACTGGGTGCAAACAATTCGGAGGGCCATCGGACTGGGTAAAACTTGAATTAACCGTGGTGCACTTGCGGGAAACTCCTTGCCGAGGGCCTGTGTACCCCCAGGATTAGTCGGGGCTCTAAGAGACTCGGACACCTGCTGCACATAAAAATAAAATAAAACAAATCTCTCTCTGTTTTCCATGCTAGTTTTCGTCAAGTTTTCTTTTCCAATTCTTCGACAAATTTTTAAAAATCCCGCAGCTCCAGATCTTACTGAAAAACTAAAACCCCTTACTAGCCTGTGCTGCTCTACTCCAGCACGGAATTTCATAGTCAAATTAAAGAAGATATATAATTTAAATGTAAGGGTCTGAACATACCTCAATTTTACATCTTCCTTCTACTAAACTTTGCCCCCTTTTTTCTGTTAAAGCTAGGGAAACAGAGCTCTGTCTAGTTGAAACCAACCCCATCACATGTCATGCTTCTGCACTATGGGAGCACATCACCATAGGAACATGCATGCGCTTATATTGAAGTTATAGATTTTTATTTTAGTCAATGATGAATTAATACATTCCCCTTTGCAAGTTAAAGAGTAAAAAAGAAAAATTAATAGGGAAACCCTCAGTGATTGGAACTGTTTGGACATGAATGGGATGTGAATTATCACTAATCAAGTGCTTTTTTATGTGACTGAATTTAAGAACAAAGCACATCTTGCTAAGCCTATAGCCTAATTTACAAAATGAACACTTTAATGATTTTGCAAAGAGAAACAGATTAGGTGGCAAATTATGAAAAGTAAATGGATAGGGTGCACTAAAAAGATATGGTTCAAAATGCAAATAACTCTCTTGCAGTCACTGTCTTTGGCTTCTCTTTAATATCTGCAGTTAGTTGATGACACTGTTTAGGATAAGCATGCAGCCCTGTTACTATTTTTGTTTTCTTATGTAGTTCATTGCACATTATTTCATTGAAACATTGTCAATGGTCAAGTTAGTTTAATATATTCCACTGAATGCCCTCTACTACATTCCCCAAACCCATCCCCATCCCCATCCCCCAACCCAATAAAAGAAAGAGGAAAAGTCAAAGTTAGGAAGCCGTTAACATGGGATTACTTTGTTTCCTACAGATTGATACTAATGGCAAAGGGACCCTGGATTCTGGAGAATTTATAGCCGTTTCCCTCCATCTTCAAAGGATGGCTAACGATGAACATCTGCACAAAGCTTTTGCTTATTTTGACAAGGATGGAAATGGTTACATTGAGCCGGATGAGCTTCGGGATGCCTTGATGGAGGATGGAGCAGATGACTGCACCAATGTGGCAAATGACATTTTCCAGGAGGTTGATACGGACAAGGTGAACATGCTGCTGACGAAAATAAGCCTCTGCTACTAACATGCATTTAGCTTGGGATGGTATTTCCCTTATCTTCTCTTTCTATGAATGCAGGATGGGCGCATCAGCTTTGAAGAATTTGCAGCCATGATGAAAACTGGGACAGATTGGAGAAAGGCATCTCGACATTATTCAAGAGGGAGATTCAATAGTCTGAGTGTGAAGCTAATGAAGGATGGTTCACTTAACTTGGGAAATGAGTAAGGTTTACATACTTCACTGTTTCATTCATCAAAATCAAGATTTATATCAGTGTATCTTTGATCTCTTCCCATTGTTTTATGGGGTTCCCATGAAATTGTTGGCTTGCCAGTATTCCAAAGTGGTGACTTCATCTGGGTAACCTTTATAACCATTTGAAACATTGAGTGTATCCTATCCTCTTCCTGTTGACAGATTTTCCTTGTTCCAAATTTTTGTACAAAAAATATTTTCTTGTTTCACTATCGTCTGTGTCTATTGTTAGGATTGACATGGAGCTAACATACATGGAAGTGTGCTAGTTCAAATGGCTTTTATTTTTTTCCCCTTTTTCTCCAATCCTCATTTTCCTAATGTGATTTGTATGTACTGTCGCTGTTTAAGGCAGGTGAAAAGGAACACTAATTCTATTGGCTCTAAACCTGCATTCTTCTTGGAGTACAGTTCGTTTATGTAAAACTAAAGAGTTCTCTTTTGATATTTCTGGGGCCTGTTTTTCTTCTTGTCTTAATTCGTACAAGGTCTTTTGATAAATTGGAACTTGAATACGGAAAGTTGCCTTCACACAATAAGATTCTGAAATTGATTTAGTAGTATGAATTTTAAGAGTTGGTGGTGTCCTGTCATGCAACTATTCAAGTGCATTTTGATTTTTTGATGAATGACGAAGTGGTCATTGGCTAGACTTGTGACTTTATAAATGATTTAAGAATGTTAATGAAGATTAAAAAGAGATTCTATATTAACCAATGTCCAATAGATTGAAAAGTTCGAATATCTTCAAAAATATATTTTGCAGTTAACTTATAAAGCAACCCTTTCTGTTATATTTTATTTTTATTAATTATTATTGATTGGTCTTAAAGAACATTAAAGTTATTGAATTACTATTCTTTGAATATAAAAATTATTGTAGTTCTTTTTTTTTCTATTGTAAAATGAAATACATTCATTGAATTGAAATCTATATATCTAATATAAACGATCTAGTCTTTGGAACGTATTTGCAGGATTTATTAGGAAAAAACATATTGCGTTAGGCTCATTAAAAAGGAAAACAATTTCTATCATGAGTTTATTTATCTACGGGACTTTGAACTTGAAACATATGGTGATTAAAATCCAATATCTTAAATTGATCCCTCGGGCAAAGCCTATTGAACCTTGAAAAATAACCGTAGTTTGGGAGGGTACGAAAAGTGCACCAAATTTTTAAACATAGAAGACTCGGTGTTCCCGGTATGAAAGGATGGAGGGTTTTGCATCTTAGTCCAAAGTTATAGGACATTTTTGGGCTTTGTCGTATTTTCTTTGTCAAAAAAATGTGATAATATTCGGCAAAACAAGCTGTTAAAAATTCATTGAAAATTTACTATCCAATATCTATTGTCAGTAATTTATTGTTATTGGCGATTTTTTGAAGGGATTATTTCCCGTTGAAATTTATGAAGATTGTAGTAATAGTAAAGATGTAAAAATTTATGTGAGGAAAGAGCTCTGAAGAAAGACTTATAAAAGGGTTTGGATGGACTTAAAACCTGGTCAAATCAGCTTTTAAGTCCTTTTTAAAAGCTATGCTAGGTAGCACTTCGTGGATACGGATCACTCCGCGAACATGGAGGCTATGCTAGGCAGCACTTCGCGAATACGGATCCTCTCCCACAAATATGGAGGTCTAAATAAATTGACCACTGCAAATGCAGAGCTATAGGCGCAAACATGGAGAACAACATTTACCTGCACCAACTAAAAATTAGCCAAACACAGCTTAGGACAATCGCAATATGGACGCTCGAGATTCGTTCGGAATCTAGTGAACACAAACTAAATGAGGAGTCCTATTAGAAATGGCATTCCAGATTCAATGGAACCATCAGAATTCGAATTCGGGACCTCCTTGGCCCAGAACCCGAGATTAATTAGGAATCAAATAATTTTGAAGCTTTAAAAATTATAACAAAGTCATTTCTAGCGTTAGTCTCACCATCCAGAACCAATGAAACTGATAGAAGTTCGATTTAACTAAAAATGCAACTTTGGGTCCAAAATCTTTGTTTTAATTCCAAATTCAGTTATGCAAGTTCTCCTAAACTAGATTTGACATTTCGGAGCTGATGGAATCAACGGAATCACATTCCGACACTCAAAACTCAAAATGACCACAAAACTTGAAAGGTCCAACTTTAAGTTTTTTAAAACTCTTTTTTTTAGCAAAACTTCAACTTTTTACAAGATTTCAAAATTCAACTTTTAGACTCAACCAAAAATGATCTAAGACAACTTTTGAGAAGGGCAAAATAGTAACTTTGTTAAAAATACCAAAAATGACCTTCGAGATTATTACAATCTGGTGGTCTACAGACTTACCTTGCTACCTAGTTTATCTTCTATGCATCCGGTATCCCATTTCTCTATGCTACAATGTTATATTCTAAATAAGTCTCATGTGATATCTATTGATTCGATAGAGTTGGGTTTGAATTTGACTTATGAGGAGGAGCTAGTGGCTATTATAGATAGACAGGTTCGGAAGTTGAGGACCAAGGAGATAGCTTATAGCTTCAGTAAAAGCTTAGTGGCGACATTAACCCGAGGAAGAGGCTACTTGGTGGACGCAGTCTAATATGTGGACGCGCTACCCCCATCTTTTTGAGACTTTATGTATGTTCCTTGCTTTATGTTTGAGGACACACATGGTTCTTAGCGGTGAATGATGTGATGATCCTGAAGGTCATTTTTAATTTTCTGATAAAATTACTATTTCACCCTTCTTGATAGCAGCCTTGAGTCATGTTTGATAAAAATTTTTGTGAAATTTGAGACTTTTAGATTTGAATTGCCTAATTTTAAAATTTTGAGTGATTCAAAGATTCGAGTCACAGAACGAAATTTCTTTGATTTTATCAGTTCAGAAATTTAGAAATTGGTCTAGGAAAGTTGTCAGAATCAAATTTTGAGTTGCTACATGGATTTTAGGTATGGAGTTGGAAATTGAGTTAAAGTTTGATTTTGATTTGGCTTTGGCCAACGTTTTGAGTTCTGACACCCGAAATAGTTTTCTGATGGTTTCGACGGACTAAAGAGGTGATTTGAGTACTATAATAGCATTGTCTTAATTTTTGAGTGTCCCTGTGTCATTTTTTGATGTTTCAAATGACCTAAGTAAGATTTAAGACACTTAATCAGGTTTTGGATCAAAGAGGTCTTAAATTTAATTTCTGACGATTCCATTGAGTTTGAAACATCAAATTTAGTAGGGTTGCATATATGGTTTGTGCATATAGGATTTTGAACGAATCTCAATGGTTGATTCTAAGTCTTTGAATTATTTGGAATGGTTTTTATTGTGATATGGTCTAGACCTCACTTTACCAAAGGCCTGATCGTTAAAGCGACCTCGCTATAGCGAAGCCTGTGGTTTGTGCATGTGTCGATATAGCGACATCAAAAAGGAATTTTCAGACCTTTGATGTCTCATTTTAAACGTTTTTCCCATTTTTAAACTTTGAGAGCTTGACTTGAATGACTTTTGCTTGATTTTTCAAAGACTTTTTTATTGAAAAAAGTTATTCTCCACAACCCTTATCATTACCTATTAAATATCTTTTGATTCATCATTAAATTTGGACTATACAATTTAGAAATTTGGGCTTTTAAATGAACATGGATTGTTCACGAAATTGATGGCTATGAGCCCGTTTCAAATTCATTTTCGAATTAGTTTTCACTATTGGTTTTCTGATCATGAGAGGAATATTTAGATTTTGACATTGATTTTCGATAGTAAATTTTTGGACAATTTTATCCTTTTTCTCGAATTGCTTGATTTTGGTGTTGTTATTTTTGAATTGTGATTGTGAATTTTTCCCAAATAGATTTTGGTGCTTTGGATTCAATTTAGAAAGGGAAGACATTGTCGGTGGAGTGATTGATTGGTTGATTTAGGGCAAGTAGATTCTAAACCTTGTTGAGTTTAATTGAACTTGACATTTTCTTTCTATGTGAAATTGAGGATTAGTGAAATGTCTAGCGAATATGTTTGGGTAATGGGGAGGTGAGGTGTAAAATGTATGAATTGATGTCTATTGTTATTGGTTTAGTTGTGAATTGATATTGTGAAGTGGATTTGTGATGCCAATTGATGAGAATGTAAAGGTGTTCATATTGTTGTAATTGTTGAACTTTGAACCATGTTACATGGGTTTATCCATTGAAGTGCTTTATATGAAAATTGAGCTAAATGCATATTTTGAGACATTGTTTGTCACGATCCAAGCATAGGGCATAGACGTGACACGACGCATGGAGAATCCGAAAGGACCCCAAGCAAGCCTCTTAACATATCATTACACATCCTTGATCGCGAAAGCAATAAAGTATCAATAAAAGATTGTAAATAGGGATAACCGATGCTAAGTGACATCTTTCATAGCATAAAACATCATAGAGTCAAGAGAGTAAAAGCTCATAGCATCAATACATATCTTGTCCAACAACACCTCTAAACATAGAACTTAGCGGGGGCTAAGACAAGCAACTGTGCTCACCCTCATAGTCAAAATATACAATAAGGAAAGAGAGTCGTAATACACAACATAAAAGCATGAACATTATCCTCGGAATGGAGGACTCACCAACTAGCTTAAGAGAAAGATCATACTAGCCACGTGGAGGATGATGATCAAGTGGGTTCCAGTTCCTACATGGTAACATCATGTAGGCATAGAGTATGCATTAATACGTTTGAATGTACTAAGTATGTGCAATGCTAGCAAGGGATAGGCAACATAATCGAAATGTATAATTATAAGCAAAGGATAGGTATAAAATCAATATGACATGCATGATTAATGCTTAAGGTAAAACATGCTTGTAAATCATGATCAAGGAATGTAAATTACATATGAAATACATACTCAACCCTTTTTTACCAACTTTCATGAAATGGGCTAAATAGCCCCCACTCGCCTTACGGTATAACCTTTTGGAGAGTGTTACCAATACCCCTACCATACGACATAGTCTTTTGATAGGTAGTATAAGACGTCCTCTACTTTACGATATAATCTTTTGGGTAGGAGCCGTGATTCATTCTACCTTACAATATGACCTTTTTGATAGAATGTCCACACCTTACGATATGATCTTTTTGATGGAAACCATTAGTCTTTCTACCTTACGGTATGACCTTTTCGGTAGGGTGTAACAAGGAAGGACCTTCTCTATTTTCTCAAGAGCACAACAAAACACGGGAACCCAATAATCTACTTGCAGCACCATATGTACTTCATGAAAACAACTCATAAAAACATCCTTGTCATCATCATAAAGTCATTCAACTCATGAGACATACATTGAACCTTTAATTCCTCAAGAAATCATAACTCGGACATTTTATCAAACACTTGGCGGTGGTGTAGTACTAGTGTAAAACTATGTAATTCAAGAGTGAAATCATGCTAGAAAATTCTATGTAAAACCATCAATAGATACTTTGTAACACCCTCAAGAAACGGGTATCATGGGTGAAAGGAACCCATGAAAGAAACTCACATACCTTGACTTTTGGAGAATCCTAGAAGAAGATTGGAGATGGAGACTTGAAGCTTGAATGAGAACCTTAAGATCCAGATGAGTTTTGAGACTTGAAATTAGGAGATGAAATATTGTCTAAATGTTTGAGAGAGTATTTGAGAATATCTTGAATGATATGAGGGTGAAATAAGACTAAGTATACATATTTTCACATGTGGGAAGGCTTAGGCCCAAGACCCTAAAGCCTTAGACCGGACAAAAAAAACTGTGCAAAAATTACACAGGCGCACGTTGCGCCACAAACGCACACCACTCACTGAAATTTGACACTTTGAAATTTAGAATTGTGAATCGTTTCGTT
>DF361742.1:25635-47451 GCA_000787875.1 Solanum virginianum
ACTCACACCCAGATCTGAACGAAGAACAGAACCTAGAATTTAGAGGAGAGAAGTCAGTTAACTTAGCAAAAATACTCAAGTGTGCATCGCAGACCTGAGGAAAAGCTGTGCAAGCTAAAAAGGAAGAAAAAGGGTGTGAAGCAATGAAATGTTGCACAGTTCGCGATGCAAACTTGTGCAAGAATGGGACAGATTGGTCCAGTCAGCAAAATCATGGGAAATCCAATTAAAATAGGCAGTCCGTATCACAAACTTGATGGATTCGAAGGGAAAAATTGAGTTACAGGATTTAAGTTATATTTTGTTTAAAACTTTAGGTTTTCATATCTAGTTTTGGGGACAAGAACTTGGAGAAACACTAAGAACTCTTTTTAAGGCTACTTTGGTTAGTTTTTACCTTGATTTTCTTGATTGTTAATGCTTTCTAGTCCATTCAGATTTACGTAGTTACTATGAGTGGCTAGTTCTCCATATTCTGAGGTTGTAGCCACAAACAATGTTTAGTTCTTGAGTTTTGACATTTATGAATGAGTTTTCTTCTAGACTACTCCTACATTACTTTTATCTATGCTTCAGAGTCTAGCCAACTATGGGGTAAATTTGTTGTTCATTCTAGATTCGAGAGATGTTGGAATGAATATAACACAGTAATATAGGGAGCTTGTTTGACTTGAAACTAGGTTGATTCGTGTAAGGGAGACCTGTGACAACTACCCTTACATATAACTTGGTTCATAATATGAAAAGATAATGTTAAAGCACTTTTATTGGTCTATCTATCCCCGCTCAATGATGTAGTTAGACAGTCAATAATGGTAGGCCGGTAGAGGTGTGCAAACCTGTTTAGGTAATTTTAACCCCATGAATTAGTAGTTAGAAACCTAGACATAGGTGCTAACTTTGAGACTAAAATGACATCGCTAAGGTTATAATCCCAGTATTGCTCTTTAATTGATAATTAACAACAAAAACCAGTTTAGCATAGAAGGTTAATTAGTTATTTAATTTCTTTTCACAAATCTCTTCAGTATTTCACTAAAAGCACTTCAAACATTATAGCTTGGATTGTTTGCCAATTTCTTTTAAATCCTTGGGTTCGACATCCCGACCCCTTAATCAGGGCCAATGTATTACTTGTTAGACCACATACACTTGCACGTGCTGGAGAACAATAAGTTTTTGGCGCTATTACTGGGGATTTGAAGTTAAATTGGTTGATTTTCTGAGTTGTTTTGTTTGTGGGGTTTGCTACATTTGATCTTAGTTGTGCTATTTTTGTAGGTGATTGGCTACTAAACAGGAAGATTAGTATTCTTGCTTTCGTCAATCGAAGAGAAGAGTAGGGGTCTTCTTCCAAACTTTGCCAATTAAACTTATTGAACAGGAGGATCGAGAAGATAATAAAGGAGAATCTGATCCTGTTGGAGAGGAAATGGTGGACGAAAATGAACCTGCACCACTAGAATCTAGACCACCGGCACCAAGGCCAGTTCAGGATGTGGCAATCCCAAGAACCACTAATGTCACTAGTTGTTTCCTTAAGCCAGAGCCCGGTGGTCTGTGGGAACTTAAGCAAAACATGGTCCAGTTACTACACTCAACTTGATAGTTCACCGGCTACCATATGAAGACCCATGAGTCTATCTTCAGAACTTTTTGGAAATTGCTGATACTTTCATCCCCATGGGGGTGAACAGAGACTGTGTGAGGATGACTTTGTTTCCCTTCTCACTATTGGGGAAAGCACGAAGGTGGCTACAAATTGAGCCACCCAACTCTATCACTTCTTGGGATGATCTTGCTTGCAAGCTCCTTACACGATTCTTCTCATCTGGCAAGATAGCCAAACTCAGGAGTGAGATTCTGAGCTTCAAGCAAAATTTTGGAGAAAATTTGTATCAAGCTTGGGACAGGTTTAAAATTTTTCTGATAAATTGTCCCCATCATTATCAGGCTAACGAGGTGTTGGTCCATACCTTCATTGAGGGCTTGGAACCCAATACCAAGATTCTTTTTGATTCTGCTATAGGTGCACATGCATTAGAGAATATATACGATGAATTGTATGCATTTCTCAATCAGATTGCACAAGGAAATCCTGAGTGGAATGGAGGATCAAGACGATGGGTAGTCCAAAAGTAGGCCAGTGTATTGGAGATTGATGCTATAACTATTCTGCAGGCTTAGATGTCAGCCATGCAGAACATGATGACCACTCACTTCAACAACATGGCATTGGGTCAGCAACAATAAGCACCGATGGCCATGGGTTAACAACTAACCCTAGTAAATATGGTACAATAGCAGAAGAATGACTGGTCTGATGTTTGTGGGGGAGGTGACCACACTGCTGACTTTTGTGGACCTATTCCAGAAGTGGTAAATTTTATGGGTAATGCCAACAGAGGTGGCTATCAAGGCCTCAAAAACTCATATAACCCGAATTGGAGGAACTACCCTAACTTCTCTTGGGGTGGTAATCAGTAAAACCAAGGGCCACCTAAGTAAAGACCACAGGGTGGCAATCAGCAGATGAAGCAGCCTACAAAGTAGGCTAACGAAAAAAATATGACTAACAGTGAGGTGCTGAGGCATATTCTGGCAAACCAAAATAGATAAGAAGAGGATATTCAAAGGAACAAACAAGGTCTCTAGAATTTGGAGAAACAGTTGGGGTAACTAGCTAGCACTATGAACTCTAGGCCTCAAGGAGGCCTGTCAGGTACCACTGACCCCAACCCGAAGCAAGTTAATGTAGTCATCACAAGAAGTGAGAGGCCATTGACTAAGTTGGTCCCAAAGAAGAAAGATAGGGATGAACAAAGCACTGCACAGAATAATGAGCCTAACAATCCCAGCTCAACTACTAATGAGGCAACTCCACTGCCTACACCTCCCTCTCCATTTCCACAAAAGCTGAGAAAGAAGAAGGAGGATGGCTGTTTCTAGAAATTGATCGGGCTCCCAAAATAGGTACAAATTAACTTACCTTTGATTGATGTTTTGCAATAGATCTCGAAGTATGCCAAATATGTAAAGGACATTGTTGCCAATAAGAACAAATTGGCTGAATATGAGACTATGGCACTCACAGAGGCCTGCAACTCTAGGATTCTTAATAGATCTCACTTGCCAGCTAAGTTGAAGGATCCTGGGAGCTTTACTGTGCAAGTAACTATTGGGAATTGCCTGAATGCAAAAGGTTTGTGTGATCTCGGCGCAAGTATCAATGTCATGCCCAGTTCCACGTTCTGGATGTGGGGGCTTGGGAGATCGAAGCCCACCACCGTCATCTTATAATTGGCGGATCATTCCGTGAAAAGGCCAGATGATGTGATTGAGGATGTCTTAGTCCAAGTGGGATCCCTCATTTTCTCCATGTACTTTGTCATCTTGGATTTTGTACCAAAACCTGAGGTCCCATTCATTCTTGGGTGCCCATTCCTAGCTATAGGAGGGGCATTAATTGATGTAGCAGCAGGAAGGCTCACCATAAGAGCCCATGACAAAGTTGAGATGTTTGATGTCTACAAAGTGATAAAGCTGTTGGCTGCATAAGAATATTTGGTAGCCATCACAGTGATAGATACCGCGAATGTAGTGAGCCAAGTGGAGATTACAGACCTACTAGCCAGAATGTTACTGAATCAAGGGCTAGTGGATGATGCAAAGGCCAGAGAAATAGAAAGTGTGCTGAATACTCACAATGTTAGCATGCTAAAGAAAGTAGCTGAGCCATTAAATAAGTTGTTAGGACCACCACCGAAACCTTCAGTTGAAGAAGCTCCTTAGCTTAAATTGAAGCCGTTGCTATCACATCTCAGGCATGAATTTTTTTGGTAAAAATAATACTTTACCTTTAATCTTGTCTGCTTTATTGACTGCAGCCTAGGTGGATGCTACCGTGGCTGTTCTAAAGAAAAGGAAGAGAGCAATGGGTTTGCAAATGTCAGACATCTATGGCATTAGCCCAGTCCTGTGCATACATAGGATTTTCATGGAAGAAGGTCACAGCCCAGTGGCCCAACCACAAAGGAGAATAAATCCAATCACGAAAGAGATAGTAAAGAAAGAAGTGATCAAGTGGTTGGATGTGTGAATCATCTTCCCCATCTCAAACAACAAGTGGGTAAGTTCAGTGTAATGTGTACCCAAGAAAGGGGGGATAATGGTCATCACCAATGACAAGAATGAGATGATCCCAACCAGAACAGTGACAAGATGGGATATCCACATGGATTATAGAAAGTTGAATGATCCCACCCAAAAAGACCACTACCAAGTGTCCTTCATCGATTAGATGCTTGACATACTTGCTGAACAAGAATACTACTGCTTTCCGGATGGGTACTTAGGATACAACCAAATCATTATTGCACCCGAAGACCAAGAGAAGACGACCTTCACGTGTCCACATGGAACTTATGCTTTCAAACACATGCCCTTTGGTTTGTGCAATGCACTAGTACTTTCCAAAGGTGCATGATGGCCATATTCCATGACATGGTAGAGGAGTTTGTAGAGGTGTTCATGAATGATTTCTCTGTCTTTGGTGAACCTTTTGAGATGTGTCTGCAAAATCTAGACAAAGTGTTAGAAAGATGTGAGGAGACTAACCTTGTTCTTAACTGGGAGAAATATCACTTTCTGGTTAAAGAGAGGATAATCCTAGGGAAAAAGGAATCTAAATGCAGTTTAGAGGTGGACAGAGCAAAAATTGAGGTGATAGAGAAGCTACCTCCACCATTGTCAATTAAGGGAGTCTGAATTTTTTATCGAGATTTATTAAGGACTTCTCAAAAATTGCAAAGCCATTGTATGCTCTCCTGGAGAAAGAGGTACCCTTTAACTTTGATGCTTCTTGTTTGCAGGCTTTCGAGTTGTTGAAGAAGAAGCTGGTTGAGGCTTCAATATTGATATTACATAATTTGGGGCTCCCATTCGAGCTCATGTCCGATGTTAGTTGTATGGTTGTGGGTGCAGTGTTGGGGCAGCGTGGAGAGAAGGTGTTCCACTTCATATACTACACCAGCAAAACTCTGGATGTAGCTCAAAACAACTACACAATTACTGAGAAAGAGATGGTCACACTAGTATATGCTTTTGACAAGTTCAGACCATACTTGGTGGGAACCAATGTTATTGTGTTCACCAACCATGCTACAGTGAGATACTTGTTCAACAAGACGGATGTAAAGCCCCAACTGATTAGATAGATCCTTTTGCTCCAAGAGTTTGACATCGAGATTAAGGATGGAAAGGGGTGTGAGAACCAGATTATTGATCACTTGTCCTGGTCGAAGAATGATGCTCACATAGGTGAGTAAATGCAGATAAAGGAATAGTTTCCAGATGAGCAGCTACTGGCACTAGAAAAAGAAAGAGGCTGGCTCATGATGCAAAGACTTAGATTTAGGATGGGTTATATCTCTTCAAACAAGGGGCAGAATGAATGGTGAGGAGATGTGTTCTTGACGCGGAGATGCAGAAGATCTTAGAGAGGTGTCATGCCTCTCCTTGTGAGGGCCATCATGGAGGTGAGTAGGCAACTCATAAGGTGCTGGAATTAGGTTTCTTCTAGGCCACTCTCTTCAAAGATACTGTACAGTTTGTGAAGGACTGCTATGCTTGTCAAAAGACTAGCACCATCTCAAGAAGGCATGAGATGCCCCTGAATAATATCTTAGAGGTAGAAATCTTTGATGTTTGGGGGTATAGATTTCATGGGTCCATTCCCACCATCTTTGGCCATCACTACATCTTGGTAGCAGTCAACTCTGTTTCAAAATTGGTGGAAGTGGTAGCTCAACCTACCAATGACTCCAAGGTGGTAAGCAAGTTCTTAGAAAAGCACATCTTCACTCAATTTGGAACTCCAAGAGCCATCATTAGTGATGGGGGCACACATTTCCTTATTCAAACAGTGAAGAATCTTCTAGCTAAATATGACGTAAGGCACAAGGTAGCTATAGCTTACCACCCACAGACAAGTGGACAAGTCAAGGTGTCAAACCGAGAGGTTAGGCGAATCTTGCAGAAAACTATGAATGCCACCAGGAAAGATTGATTGTAAAGATTGATGAAGCATTGTGGGCATATCAAACAACTTACAAGACCCCAATCGGCACATCTCCATACCAATTAGTGTATGGTAAAGCTTGTCATCTTCCAGTTGACCTCAAGCACCAAGCATATTGGGTAATCAAAAGGCTGAATCTAGACCCGAAGCTTGCTGAAAGAAAAAGGCTAGAACAGTTGGAGGAGTTGGAAGAATTTTGGCTCCAAGCATACAAGAATGCAAAGCTTTACAAGGAAAAGACCAAACGATGGCACGATCACCACAAAGGAGAATAAATGATGGCACGATCGACATATCATCAAGTGGAGTTTTGAGCCGGGCCAATATGTACTTCTTTTTAATTCTCATTTAAAACTATTTCTAGGTAAGCTAATGTGGAAATGGAGTGGACCTTATGTGGTGGTATCCGTGACACCCCATAGGGCGATGAAGCTGAGGGACGAGAACTCCAACCAAACTTTTTTGGTAAACGATCAACATCTCAAGCACTATTATGGTGAAGACACAAAGCAGATTTGAAGAGGTCATTGAGTTAGCCAATGATGAGTGATCACATGGTGCATCGTGCCGCGACAGTAAATCAGGCGCTGCATGGGAGGCAACCTGTGGTGAGGTAATGATATTTAGTTTTTCTTTATTTTTATTTTTATAAAAAAATAGAAACCCATAGAAAATTAAAAAATTGCACCAAGTGTAGGTCCGCGAGAGTGGCGTGTCACGGACCCCATTACATTTTTGTGTAAATTTTTGCATCCTCAATTTCCAATGATCAATTGGGTATTTTGTTGGCTAAATTAACTTGTTTTAGTATTTTGTAGCATATTCAAGTGTTTGTTAGAATTTTTTGAGGTCCGAAGCTTGAAAAAATATCATTTTGAGCCCCAAAATAGTGGCAGTCTACGCCAGGTACACGACGCGCCTGTGTCGCGAATCACCACTATTTTTGGCACCTAGGTAAGTCCAAAATCGTGAACAAAATAAGGGCCAGTCCGTATTCATGCCGCATTGCAGACACGTGTGTGACCCCGACCCCTATAAATTCCCCCCTCCCCCATCTATTTTTCTTTCACTTTTTTTTTTTACAAAACCCGACCCCAAGCTCCTCCATTTTCAATTTTCTCTCATTCTTTCTCCTTTAAACATTATAATTTCAAATTAATCCGCGTCGCATACCAAGATTCTTCAAGATTATCATTATCTCTTGTGCATTCTTCAAGACAAGTAAGTGTTCTTCACTAATTTTTCTTTTTCTTTGTTAAGAGTTTGACTATTTTTTGTGCTCTTAGGGTGAAATCAAGCGGATGAACTTGTTAGTATTGATTATTCTTAGTTGGTTGTTGTTAGGTGTTAAGATTTTAGGCCTAATTTCTTAGATTAAAGAATTTTGTGGTTGATAGTTGTGGGTGAAAACCCTAGGCCGAAATCGGGGTTAAATTTGGGGAAAATTAGGGATTTTGTAATCTTGAACTTGAATTGTTAATTATGTGAAGCCATGTTGCTGGGTATTGCAAAATTCCAAGTGTGGGGTTGTTTGATTGAAGAATGATGCCTTGTTTTGGGCCCCCCTTCACTTGTGCTTGAATGTACTGTTTGGGGTGATTTGCTTGAAATTACTGATGTAAACAATATGTTGAACACCTGAATGATGTAAATGTTGATCGGAAGTGTTGGAGTGGTATTGTTCGCTTGAAATATGGGGTTATGCTATAGAATTGTTGTCTAGTACCTTCTAATTCGTGGGTTGAATCTATGTGTTGGGTCGTGTGTATGGTTGACGGTGTAGTACGAGCCTTGTTTGTGCTTATGTGTTGAAGTTATCTTGTTTTTATGTTTGTAGGTTCACATGGCTTCTCGCGCACGTAGAACAGGTCAAGGTAATAGGGCAGGGACCTCGAGCAACAGACGAAGGGCTAGGGATATCCCTGAGGTGCCTCAAGCCCCGGATAGGAAGGGCCAGAAGGTTTGGTTTGGGCTTAAGACCGTTGATTAGGATGGAAAGCGCTGGTATCGCTCCCATAATGAATCAAATTACTACTTGGATGTTCCTTTAGATACGGATTCATTGGCCAAGGAGTACCCGCTCATATTCTAGTGCTACATGGAGTACCGACTAAACTTTTGGTTTGAGAAGCCGCGACATAACAACTTGAGTCTCGTTCGGGAATTCTATGCAAATATGCGAAAGGAGCCATGGATTCATGTTGTGACAGTTCGAGGGGTAGAGGTCAACATCTCTCCAATTGCTATTAATGGGGTCCTCAACACCATAGATGTTCTCGTGGGCACCTTTAATGATCTCCAACTTCACCAACCATACAGGGCCATCCGCCACACACTCGCTGGGGTAAATTTCACTACCAAGTGGATTCGCTATGCTTATAAAGGCTACCATTAAGCATTTTTGTTCGCCCACATGAATAGGGAAGATGGGGTCTGGGATAAAATTATGACCCACCCTTTTTTTTCAAGACAGCACTTCACCGTTATCACGAAAGATAGGGTGTATCTGGCTTATGCACTGATGAAAGGGATGGAGATCAACTTTGGCACTATCTTCAGGTTTGCCATGCGAAGGTTAACGTGCACAAAGGGTGCATGTATGCGTTTGGTGGCCTTATCACTGAGCTTTGTTATCTTACGAGGAGGCAGACTATTGCTCATGCATTGAGGCCTCCCATGTTGTCACAAACATTAAGGGGCCAGAGATATCCATATGTACTATACTCACCACCGCAGAGAGGAGCCACAGAGATGAGTTGATCATCGCCCACATGTATAGGAGCGAGATGCTGTGGTATAGGATCGGTGGACGCTCGTCCACACCAAAGGAGCTTCAGGAGGTTGAGGCTCGTTACCCTCTTAATGCCTATACCATGCGGTATTGGGCATTGGGCCTCAGTTTGTCGAGCCCTTTGAGGATGACATCCACATAGACCCCAATAAGGCACGAACTAGATTAGACACGAAGGATGATGAGATAGAGGAGGAGCCACTGTTGGTGTTCGGGACAGCCCATGCTACCCGACCCTGTGGATTGAGCACTTTCTTCCCACTTCATAGGTTATGTATGGTTAGCATTGAGGGCAGTGCTAAGTTTAAGTGTGGGGTGCGGAGTATTCTGTTGAGTATGCTTTATTTCTGTTTAATTTGGCTTGTATTAAGCCTATATATTTCTTAGTTATGTTTCTTGTTTCTGTTAGACATAATTTTTATTTTTATTTGGTCTGTAATTATTAACTATGAGATTCTTGGATGTTATGTGAATATTTAGTTATGCATTATTGAAGTGAAAATTACTTTTATCATGAGCCTTATGGATGTGTTTGTGAATGGTAGTAGTAGTCATAGTTGAGTGACGGGGCCCTATGATGGATGGATGATGACCATCCTAAGGGTATTCATCAAATTATGTCTCATTTAGAGTATTGGTAGTTGTACAAACAATCATTGTATGTCAAGCATGCGAACCTAGATAACTATCACTTAAACTCCTAATAATCTAATACTTGAATCTTGTAAGTCACAAATGTATATATGCTTAATTTTGAATTCATGTAAATAACATGATGGTGATTCTAGTGTTAGTCTTATGACGAGAGTATGCCAGGAGTGAGTGAGCATATTTGTAAGTCTATGTTGCAATAGTTCCTTGACCTTGCCCAGTATGTGGATTTAGATTTGGTAGGAATTAGACTTAGAGGAAAGGATCTAGGTGTTTCTTTGGTAGCCCAATACTGTTAATCTTTGTATCCACCTTATGAAATCATCTTTAGTTAGCCCTTTTGAGCTTTAGCCTTTTTCTTTGGTTAGTCACATTTCAAGCTGATCCCTTTTCTTTGTTTAATTAACCGTGTCTGATCCTAATTCCTAAGTGCTTTAGCATGATAAGTCAGAGGAAAGGGAACTTGAATGGATACCCAAAGGATAAGTAGTGGTTTAGTTAATAAGAGAAACATCAGAATTTTTTTAGCCCAAACCAGTGCTGAGTGTGGGTGGTCGGATCCATCGGACAGGGCTATTTGTTCTGAAATTTTTAAAAAATATTATATAGTGTTTAAAGTTTTTATACAATATAGATGCAATAAAGGGTTTGAATTAGGGAGGATTGAAAGTGATGGAGTAGAAGAAGTGTAGTGTAAGCTATGAGCGCTTGGGAACTAAGCCATGTTAGCTATATCCATAAAAGTTCCCCACCAGTTCGTAGCCTACATTACAATCAAATAAAAGACCTATGTGCTCATTTAGGGAAGATTCTAACTAGGTTGAAGCCATATATTAAGGGCAAGCCTATGGGAACTAGAAGCAACATAAGACATCTTTTGGGAGAGAGAAAATTGATTGTGTACCCATTTTTAATCTTTTGTGTAGGTTCTTAGTGGTGGGCATTTCTGGTGAGGGAACATAATCATCAAAGGTTGGCAACTAGATGAGTTGTTAAATATTCTGCATGAGTCCGTATTTATACATGAGTGCTAGATGCAAGTTAATGCTGCTAAGGGTCTGGAGAAGTGTTTACCATGGTTCAAAAGTTTCGGTCATATGATGCTCATTGTACATACTGCCTAGGGAGTCTTTTGCATATGTCTTAATTTACCCGGGGATAAACAAAGCTCTAAGGTTGGGGATGGTGGTCTTAGGCGTATTTATACGCCAAATGAGCCAAAAATACCCATAAATAGAGCCAAGTTAGAGGGTAAATTCATAGAGTCTAGGTGTTTTTAGTTTGATTTCTCTTATTTTTCTAATCCATGGCTAAGTGCGTCATTTGGTTGTGTTTGTACAGGTTTAGATCGAATTATGCTAGTCCGGAGTCACACCCGGATCTGAAGAAAGAACACAACCCAGAATTTAGAGGAGAGAAGTCAGTTAACTCAACAAAAATATTCAAGTGTGCATCGCAGACCTAGGGAAAAGATGTGCAAGATGAAAAGGAAGAAAAAAGGCATGAAGCAAGGAAAAATTGCACAGTCCGCAATGCGAACTTGTGCAAGAATGGGTCAGATTGGTCCAATCAGTAAAATCGTGTGAAATCCAATTAAAAAGTTGCAGTCCGCTTGCGGACTTGATGGATGTGAAGGGAAAAATTGATTTATGGGATTTTAAGTTATATTTTGTTTAAAACCTTAGGGTTTCATATCTGGTTTTTGGGAGTTGAACTTGGAGAAACGACTAAGAACTCTTTTAAGGACTACTTTGGTTAGTTTTTACCTTAGTTTTCTTGATTGTTAATGCTTTCTAGTCTATTCATGTTGTGCGTAGTTTCTATGAGTGGCTAATTCTCCATATTCTAGGGTTCTAGCCATAAACAATGTTTAATTCTTGATTTTTGACAGTTATGAATGGATTTTCTTCTAGACTAATCCTATATTACTTTTATATATACTTCAAAGTCTGGCCAACTATGGGATAAATTAGTTGTTCATTCTGGATTCGAGAGATGTTGGAATGAATAGAACACAGTAATATAGGGAGCTTATTGGACTAGAAAACTAGGTTGATTCGTGTAACGGAGACCCGTGACAACTACCCTTATACTAACCTGGTTCATAATACGGGAAGATAATGTTAAAACACTTTTATTGGTCTATCTATCCTCGCTCAATGATATAGTTAGACAGTCAATAACGGTAGTTCGATAGAGGCATGCAACCCTATTTAGATAATTATAACCCCATGAATCAGTAGTCAAAAAGCCAAACATAGGTGCAAACTTTTAAACTAAAATGATGTCGCTAAGGTTAAAATCATGGAATTGCTCTTTAATTGATATTTAACAACAAAAACCAGTTTAGTGTAGAAGTTTAATTAGTTATGTAGTTTCTTTTCACAAATCTCTTCAGTATATTACTAAAAGCATTTCAAATGTTATAACTTGGATTGCTTGCTAATTTTTTTAAATCCCATGGGTTCAACATCCCGACCCCTTAGTCAGGGCCACTATATTACTTGTTAGACCACGTACACTTGTGTGTGTTGGGGAGCAATAGTCAACCTAACCTCTATAAAATCTTACATTGGAACTCAAATGCTAAGAAAATATTTAGCTTAATTTCGTACTAAAGGGTTCGTGTGACCAAGATCATCTCTAATTTTATTCTCACACTAAAAAATTAACTTAAACACCCATGATCAATTAAGAATCATCACTTAAAATCCTATATCATATGAATGATGACTCAGTTTTAGCTTAAAAGATTTGGGGTGTTATAGACAATAATTGATGATTATTGAATAAATGATTCATGTGGATATATTGCATATTTTCATACTTATCAAAATGATTGTTGTGTGATAATGACATATGTTTCTTGATGTTCCATTGATGATGAAAAGATAAAGAAAAATAATTCTATCTAGAAAGAGCAAAAAAAGGAAGTGAAAAGACAATAAGAAATGTTTCTAACTCAAAAAATAAAAAAAAATGAAAAATCAAAGAAAAATGGTTCTGTATAGATATGAAAGTAAATGCTGAAGGAAAATAGTTTCGGAGGTTACATGGTCCATGTGTGGCTCCCATAAGTTCCAATCTGATTATTCAGTGGATGTGTATTATAAGACAGACATGCATCATGATTACTTGACATTTGAATTGTATTACTTGCATTTTATAGCATTTCATTCTATTTCATATGATTCCTTACTTAAAAGTTGATGTATGCACTAAGTATGATTTATTGAATGACTTGAATCTGGTATATTGTTGAGATTGAACTATTGAGGTGTGGTGGTACATGTTGAATGAATTGATCCTTATATTATAAAAATTGTTCTATTGAGGTACTATGATATGAGATTGTAAATGTTTATATTGCCTATATTGTGTATATGCTGGTCTTTCATGCGTGCAGGTTTGTAGTTTGGCAATATGTGATTGAGATGAAAAGAGTGCTTAGTTTATTATTCTCTACCAATGATTAGGTCCTCTTGTTGGGTACTTTGGTACTCACCCTTGTTTTCTACACATGTGTGTAGGTTGTGAACTCGAATCTTGCTGACATTCTTCCTCCTTATTTGGACCAAATTATTGACAGTTGAGAGGTAGTTGTATGTTTTTCCATCATACTCTCAAGACTATCAGACATCTTTTATTAGTTTATTCTATAAAGACTATTGATATTTGTATCATTTCTTTCTTGTTAGATGTATTAGATGCTTGTACCATGTGATAACCAGTTCTGGGATGGTTTTAGTTTGGATTATGCCCCTTATGCTTTATATCTTTGTTATTCTTAATGTTTTGTCATTTTAGTTTTTGCATAATCTTGTATTATGTTGTTGTGACCTGTTTAGACTTACTTGTCTCGATGGCTTAAGGCAAGTGCAATCACAGTCGATTTCGAATCGTGACAAATCTACTGTTGTGTACACCAATCTATTACATTCACATGTGAATGGTGTTGTCTAGAGATAGAATTATCTACTCTACCTTATGTATGATTTTTCTAGTCCTAATTTCAATCTAGGTATTTGAATTAAATTTTTCTTGCCTAAACTAGTAGATTTGTAAAGTATCTTTGTTATAACATACCTTCAATTTCCATAGCTAGATTAACTAAGTAATATGAAAGTTGGTTACCTTCCTTGTATGTGTGACTTATCAAACCAAATTGAACTATATCTAACAAAATTGTAATTTTTTCTTCATATGCTTTAGACCTAAAGAGCTATTGGTTTTTTTTTTCAAATTAAATTATGAACTTATGATATTTTTATTGACATAAGAATTCAAAGCTCAAACTTACAAATAAATTCGGCCCAAAAGCAGCTAGATTTTGTGAAATAAAACAAGATGGATTTCCTAATTTTTTCCATACTTCTCCTTTACTTCCTCAGTTTTTCTTCGCCACTGAGGATGTTCTTTGAATTTTCTCCTATCCTGAGCTTCCTTATTCTGATGTTGTGGTGGTCACTAGTGTTTCACCTTGATCTTGGTGTTAGATTCTTGTTCATCATGCAGAAGTAAGATGTGTTCCCGTTTCCTTTCCTTTTGCATCCTTTATTTTGTTTTCTCATAGATCCTTTCAGGTCTATATTTCGATGGAGGTTAATGAGCTTGCCCGAAGTTTTGAAGAGAGTTGAACCTTGTTTTCCAGCTCTGTGGTTCTTTATAGGTATTTGACTATTTTTTTCTTTTTCCTTTGCTCCCTCAGTTGCTTGTTTCTTTTTTACTTCAATTGACCCCGTAGAGAAGATAACCATGATGCTTCCAGGTTCAATTTTATTGAAATCTTACTTGGGTTATAGTTTCCTTTCCCTCACTTTTTGCTGACATCCGCTTTTGTCTCCTGACATAGCTTAGGCTAGTTAGTCTTCTCACAGTTGTATTGGCTTGTATTTTGCCCAAACTAATTTATAAATATGATATTTTTGAGACTATGACTTTTCTATGCTTTACTCTCATGGTTGTGGTTGGTTGACAATGATTTTCCTTGTTTTAATCCTAACAGTAGGGATTCCACTTTTATCACTATTAAAAATCCCCCTCCCCATGCTTGTTAGTTGATAAAAATTATGGAATGTATGATTTCCTCTTGCTTGATAGCTGTATTTGTAATGTGATCTATTGATTGATTTACCTCTCCAAAGACATGATCAATCTGAACATTTAAGTGACTCATCATCTATGGTATCTTCTTAATCTTCTTTGCTACCATTCAGGGACTCTTCCATATGCCTTTGATTATATGTTTCACACTTAAGGAATCAGTCTCCAACCTTATGCGTGTTAACTTATCATTTAGGCAAAAATGTAAAGCTGTCCATATTTCCCTTTATTTTGGCGCCCATGATAGTCAGGAATCCAATCCTTTTAGCTTCAGCATAAATTAATTTTCCCCTATTATCCCTTAGACAAAACACATATGACTTTGGCCTCAGATTGCTCTTACTTGCTCCATCTGTGGTACACTTTATCTATCCTTCCTATGGAAGATTCCACTTCACAATGCAGTAATATAAGATAGGTCTATATTGACTAATCTTATCAAACATATCTTTCCGTTGATATGCAATATTTCTTATCCAAGAAATTTTGCTTTAATAAGATATTGTACAAATGTTTGATGTTGATAGTACATTTTATTAAAGGTGGTTTCCTTCCCATGTCTCTTTACGTTTCTTCTTTTCCAAAGTTACTATATAATAATAGTTAAAATGGGCATTAAAATTGACTACAACTTTGGATTTGCTTTTATGTCCCACCATTTGCTAATGACCTGGTGCAACCTTTCTATACTGATACTGCATATGAAGCAAACTTCCTCCATAGCTTTTTGGTTGTTGGGACTCTTAGAAATAAATGTGACATTGTCTCTGTTGCACCCCATTTTTCTCAAAACAGGATCTTATGATGTCATGGACAACTCTTTTTTGGGATTTGAAAACAAATTAATTTTGAAAAGTCGCCACCTAATGAGTTAAGGCACATTAGGACACCATTCTAACCTAAAACTTTCTAAGGGTCTAACGCCACCAGAGATCAGGTAAGGGTTGAAGTTACCTCAAAGGGAAGGTGTTAAATCTCTTCATGCTCCACAACTATGGGTCCTGGCCGTATCTTGCATTTTATGTGAGGATGGAAATTATAAGCAAGGTCAATGAAATAATTAATTCTTAGACTAAATATAAAGTATTAAACACATAAAAGTTTTCACTTATAATAAGAACAATAAAATAGACAGGTGATTAGCACAGAAAGCTCATTCTTATAATATTCTAAAGTGACAAAGTTACATGCAATATAACAAGACAAATATAAGAAAGGCAATAAATAAGTGAATTAAATAACGCAAATAATTATAATGTTATGAAAGAAAATATTTTGTTCTACACTTAAAAAATCACACACATCTCATTCATTATCAATTGAAAAATATATATTAAACTTAAAAAGCTATCAATTACCAAATCTATGTTCCACACAAAATGACCTTTAAAGACAACATTAGATATGAGATTTCTAACATGATGTATTACAATAAAGGTACTTAAGTCGCGAAAGTTTATTAATTCAACTAATCAAAATATATTCTCAAGTCAAATGAAATACAAAAAATTGATGATATTAATGATAAAAGAAGAAGTGACTGACCTGATTGCTTCCCCTAGAATGCTTAAGGTAGTCGAATACTATGAATAAAAGAAAACGTTACTCCAAAAGTAAAAATAAAAGTAATGATAAAAAATATAGAATTAAGGACTAACCTGATTGCTTTAAATCCAATGCTTAAAATATATAGTGCAACATAGGAATTTAAATAACTCGACAATAACATAAAGTTAAAATTGAGAGAGAGAGAGAGAGTGAGAGAGAGAGAGAGAGAGGGTGAGCGGGATCAGTATATGGCAAAGCTAAAAAGGGCCCAATGCGATGTCACTCCCTTTGTTTCAAATTTTTATGATCAACCTTTCTAAATTCTTTAAGACAAGACAAAAATAATTATAAAATATTTTAATATTTTTAAAAAATCATATAAAACTTCTGGTGTTTAGATTGAAAGAAACATTTCAAGTATTTAACACATTCTTCTATGAATGGGAATGAGCGAGGAATTCCAATGATAAATTATCTAGTTTTTTATATTTTTAAAAAGGGTGACACATAACACTTAGAAAATAAGGGAGTAACGAGTTGCTTTAATTTTTATAAAGCTATTTGTGCACTTTATACAAGAAGTCAACTATAGCTTGCATTTTCATCATGTCCCAAAATGTACCTGGTTCTCTCGAGAAGATGACTTCAATTAACCTCTGCTTTCCAGTTGATCATCCATTCATTGCAATTGAATTCCAAGCGATGCCAATTAATTGGATACATATGCAAAATGCACAAGAATATGAGAGTATGTCTGCCCTCAATGCTCAACTAATCAAAGGAAAAATTAAAATACAAAAGGGAATAAAAGATTCTTGATCAAAGTACATATATAAGGAGAATATAATGAGAGAAGATAGCAGCGTAGATAAACATGAAATCTTTTATCTAAGAGTAATAAATCTATGGCTTTTAAACATTAGCGTAGTACATGTCCAAACTAAGTTATGACTTGAAAGTTTCAGCTGTTTGGCAAACATAAATTTTTAACCAGGGACGGAGCCACAACCCACGAAGGGTGTGCAAATGAACACCCTTCGTTGAAAACTTTCACTATGGACATAGGTTAAAATTTCAAAAGATTAAGATATCTAATATTATTGCACACCCTTGTTACAATCCTAGCATTTGCTGAAGTGGATAAAGGCCTTCTAAGTGACCATGCAGGAGGGTGTTCGAGTCCTTCCTTCTTCATTCTTTTTGTCATTTCATTTTAATGCTTTTTTAAATATTCATTTTCTTTTATCTGCCTCCTGTGGGCTATGGCCCATTCCACAAATTCTTTTCTTTTATCTGCCTCATGGTAGTCTATGTATGTCATGTAAAACTTTTTAAATTTTCTATTTGTAAAATTTCACTTTATACTTTTATAACTTAAATAAAAGATTTTTCTTTGTATACACCAGTTAGTTTAACAACCAATAATGAAAAAAAAGTTGATGTAATATATATTTTTTATTAGAAGAAATATTATTACTGAATATTGATTCTTAAGTCTATTGATCGAGGTAATTTGCATGTGGAGAAACATACATCTGTCCTCTTGAGAAAATTACTACTACCAAATTAATATAACTTTTCTACCTTAAATTAATCTCATAAGCTCATAATTATATATTTAATATTATTACTTATATCTTTAATTTTTTATTTCATTACAATTTTTTTATTTTGACCTGCTTCATCTAGCATCTTTAAAAATATCAAGTAAAGATGAATAAATTATCTCTCAAAATATATAGAAATTGTATCAAGAAAATACTTAAGTTAAAAAAAATTGTGCCAAAAAGATTATAACTAAATGCTTTTACAATATTTTATATAATTGACCATAACAAAATGATAGATAGAGTTATTAGAAAATAATACATTAATACCTTTTTTATTAAATTTTTTTATTATCAAATAAGTTGTTAGAACCCGCATTTCGTGCATTGGAACAACTACAAAAATTTGGGATCAAAGTGGTATTATTAGAAAGTTTAGGACCAAAGTAGCATTATTGGAAAGTTCTGGACCAAAGTGATATTATTGAAAAGTTTGAGATCAAAGTGGAATTATTGAAAGTTGGGTTCTTGAAGATGAGGTGGGACTCACTTGGATGTGTGCCAACTTCTAATTGGACCAAGTGAGGCTCACTTGACTTGTGTCAGGAAATTTAAGAGAAAAGTAAAGCAACGTTGGGAAAAACTTGAAGAAAATTCTGCCAAGGTATGGAATTTTTGAAACTCATTTTTCTTCACTTCCAAATTATTTTGATGGTACAAACCACCTATATTGAGTATCCTAAGTAGCTTGAAGGAGTTATTGGAGCAAGAAAATATCTTTTTCTTCATCTTTGGAAACCTTAGCTCAAGTGTGAAGTTGAAAGGAAAATGTATGATTTAATTTTATTTTATGTGTTGTGAAGGTTGTATATATGTTGTAGTATCTTAAAATGAAGGAAAATTATGAAATATGGAAGGTTGGAAAGGAATTGTATGTATGTTGGGTGTGGCCGTGTGGTACATGTATAATAGGTGGTGTTGTTTAGTGTTATATTGTGTTGGAATTATGAATTGTTGCTTAAGTAGTATATATGATCATTGTAGAGTGAAGAAAGTATTGAAAACCATTTACATGTTTATATGGAGTAGTGGGGCCGAATTGGTACATGTATGTATATATAGTGTTATGTTGTGTTGGAATGCTGAATTGATGCTTGGTTGGCATGATATGATTATTATAGTGTGAAGGAGTGGATGGAAATCATCTTTATGTAAATGTTGGTATGCTATCCGGTTTTTGTAATTGTGATTAAATGATGATAATTGAAGTTATTGTTGTTATATTGGCATTGAAATTGATTCTTGATGTTGTTGGGTTGTTTTTGTTGTTGTTGATTTGAGCCATGTTGGATTCTCGGGGTAGCATATTTTTAAGGGGAAATGCTGCCGAATTTTTCGTAGAATTAAGGACAAATTTGGAATTTAATGCCGAGAAGTCCTTAGCTAATTGTGTGGCCTTGTTATGAATTGTTTGTATACTTTGGACATCCCAAAGCATAAGTTGGATTGAGTTTGCATTTGGATTGGATTGGAGAAGTGTTGATGTATGTAAAGCAACCCTTTCATTTTGTAATTGTGATTAAATGATGATAATTGAAGTTATTGTTGTTATATTAACATTGAAATTGATTCTTGATGTTGTTGGGTTGTTGTTGTTGTTGTTGATTTGAGCCATGTTGGATTCTCGGGGTAGCATATTTTTAAGGGGAAATGCTGCCGAATTTTTCGTAGAATTAAGGACAAATTTGGAATTTAATGCCGAGAAGTCCTTAGCTAATTGTGTGGCCTTGTTATGAATTGTTTGTATACTTTGGACATCCCAAAGCATAAGTTGGATTGAGTTTGCATTTGGATTGGATTGGAGAAGTGTTGATGTATGTAAAGCAACCCTTTCCTTTTGGCATGTCCTAGTTCAACTTAGGCTTTGATATGATCCCCGAGGGAACTCTAATCCCGTAATCCGAGCTTATGTATAGTTCATCTTTGTTCCTCGGCACTCTTATGATATTTTTTCATAATCTTGACTCCTATATTTTTGAAATTTATAAGTTGCAAGAATATGTGAAGATTTGATTAGTTTTGCAAGAATTTATATCTTAATGATTTTGGAAACTATAAGTGACCGTAACTTTAATAGAAAGCTCGAATTTCCTTAAAAATCATTTTGAAATGCCTCGTAGGAGTTTATATGACCTAGTATGAATATGTTCTCCGTAAGTTAGCCAGTTCGGGTCTCCACCAAGCCGTAGGTCCCACGATGCCCTTTTTATGCTATTTTGGTAACATTTGAAAGGATTTATAATAAATATTATTCTGATTTCGAATATGATTATCTTACTCATCATTTGGATTTATGATAATGATTTTATGCATATGATTCCTCACTACTCTGCTCGTTCCATTTTGATATCATTCACCAGTTCCCGGGCCGGCTAGTTGTCATGCACACTATGATATATTCTGATCTTAGGCGGTGTTTGATGGTGAGTATGGGGACGACGGTATGTAGCGCCTGACTCACTTGTCTATTATGTGGTGTTTGATGCTATGCTATGCTGAGTGAGTATGGGGACGACGGTATGTAGCGCCTGACTCACTTGTCTATTATGTGGTGTTTGATGCTATGCTATGCTGAGTGAGTATGGGGACGGCGATACGTAGCGCCTGACTCGCTCATACTATTTCTATGTTTTGATATATGATATATGAGTTCAAGGATATGGCTATACGTAACACCTGGCTCACTGGCGCGGGAGTATAGGGATATGACAATACGTAACACCTGGCTCACTTGCGCATTATGCTATGGTTGGGTGAGTGCAGGGACGATGATACGTAGCGCCTGACTCACTAGACTACTTTTGTGTTGTGATATGTAATGTGTGAGTGCAGGGAGGGCGATACGTAGCGCCTTACTCACTTATCCTATTTCTGGTTATGGTATGAGCTGGGTGAGTATGGGGACGGCGATACGTATCGCCTAGCTCACCTATCTTATATTTGATATGTGACAGGAATTTGGAGATTTCGCAATTTTTTGGTGTTATGGCGCCATTGACGGGCAAACAACCATATTTCCTCTGTTATATGATGGGGGATTCAGAGATTTGGAACTTTCTAATGTTATGCCAAGTTAGGATGCCATCGACGGGCGGGCGTCCATACTTCCTCTGCCCTATGCATGATTTGTATTTTGAAAAGTAAACGTTTTGTGATTTTGGATGTATACCTTATATTTCAAAAAGTAAGTATTTTGACATTTTGAATATGCATCGGCTTACTTTGATTTTGCTTTAGATGTTACTTTGATTTAACTTTTATATCTTCTGCCTTACACACTCGGTACATATTTCATACTGACCCCCTCTTTCTTCGGGGGCTGCGTTTCATGCCCATAGGTACTGACGAGCAGTTTACTGACCCATCAGCTTAGGACATCCCTCTGTTGTTTGAAGTGCTCCCCTACTCCGGAGCCTACTTTTGGTATATATGAGTATGTTTGTTTGTTGCATTATATGTATATATATATCCGCTCAGGGGTATGACAAGGCCCTGTCCCATCCTATGATTCTGTCAGTCTGTTTAGAGGTCTGTGGATGCGTATATATGTGGATTGTACCCAGTGTATATGACTAGACATGTAGGATATCTATGTTGAGCAGTTTACCCGCCATTGTGGCCTTGTCGGCCATTCTATATGTATATGATGTTCTATTTATTCTGCGTTGCATCAATGTAGAATTTTTCTGAGTGCAGGGTTATTTTGGGTTAGTATATAAAACAAAAGAAACTCTGCTGAAATTTTGAGGAACATAAGATAGAATTTTTCTGAGTGCAGGGTTATTTTGGGATAGTATATAAAACAAAAGAAACTCTGCCGAAATTTTTGCGAACATAAGTCATCCATTTGGAATTCAACTTTGTAATTGTGTTTGGGGGCCCAACCCGGGCACTAATCACAGCCCACGGGGTTGGGTCGTGACAGAAGTAGTATCAGAGCAGTTCGTCCTCAGAGTGTCCACAGACCGTGTCTAGTAGAGTCTTGTTTATCGGTGTGTCGGGCCCCACATCTATAAATAGGAGGCTACAAGACATTT
>DF361741.1:615-27325 GCA_000787875.1 Solanum virginianum
ACTTTTGGTACACTTACCTTGTGTTATCTATATCCTGGTTTGTATGATTCAGTTTGTCTGTACTAGAGGTTTGTGGACAGTCTGTGTATATGGGTCCTATCAGAAAGTCTATGTGTACTGTACATATGTTGTATATATAATGTAAGATTTTGCCACCTGTTTGGACAATCTGCTTATATGTTATGTTTGTTAGGCGGCAGGACCGCTGATTTGATTCATGTTTTGGGCACCCCAAACGGGTGTCAGTCACGGCCCACAAACTGGGGCGTGACAAGCATATAAAGTTAAGTCAACATAATCTCATACATACATAAATACCCAATTTCGAACCCAACACTACCCACGCTTAGACTTCACCCAATCAAGCAAACTTTCATGGTTTTCTTTCAATATAACCTTCACTAACACCCACGCAACCTTTAATTTTAGCCAAAACAAAGTTAGGATTAACATACCTTTAACTCCCTTCAAGAAGTTCAATTGCCAATATCGAATTACCACGCATTTTCTCGACAAACCAATACTTCTATGATGCTTATGGGATCCAATATACTAGGCTTGTAGCATCAAATTAGAAGAAGAAGCAAAAATCACAAATTTTTTTGTGGAGTACTGTAGCAACCCGAGACGGTTGCTCAGTCTAGGAAAATCTGTTTTCAAGTTTTTTTTTTGGCTAAGTAAGGAAATATTTCTCTTGTACAAGTGTTTCATATACTTACATATATATAAAGATAAGGGAAAAGTGATAAATTAGTCCAACATAATACTTGTTCCAATTCAAAGTTAACACCCTAGCATGTTCTAGATTTTGTATTGAGAATTTCTAGTTCTTGTACATGAATACACAATATATATATATGTGTGTGTGTGTGTGTGTATTTACATACACAAGTTTACACACATACATCCCTTGCAATTATTCAACTTTAATCCTAAATTTTCCAATAATGTCTCTCGGGTCCTTAATTTTTTCAATTATGACACTTAGGTCCCAAATCTCCGCAACCACTCCAATGCACAAAAGTATGAGTTCTAACAGTTAAAATCCTATAAGTTCCTTTTATACGAATTATTGTATAATTATTTTATATATGGTCGGTCGTAATCATTTTCTATATGTATTATAGAAAGTCATGGTATGAATAAGGACACCTAGATGACTTTTCACAAAGTAATAGAAGGATAGAGTGAAAACTATAATTGACAACTTGGGTTAATCTCTTGCCAGAATCCAATGTTGAAGAAGGTGATCTTACGATATCTGTGAAACATATAACAAGAATTAACAAGTTAATTCAAGAAGTTGTGTGGGTTAGGGGTTTATTGGCCACAGAGAAGAAATAAATGGCTTTACGATCTACATGAATGATTTTCTAAAGAAATTACTTGACAAATATTAGGACAATTGCATCTCAAAAGGACGAGATCTTACAAGTCATTGGTCCAATATTTTATGGATAAATGCATCGACTTAAAAGTTAAAAAGGCTATGTGTCATTCTCATTGACTGCCTATGAGATATAAATTGTCTATGGACTTGTACATAGATTTTATTTTATTTACTTTTGTTTACAAAGAAATATTATAATGATAATGCGTATTTAGTTTGTATAATAATTTTTTATATGTGACATGACTTACATGAATTTATGATACATTATTTATGGGAAATACATAACCCCCCTCCCCTCCACCCCCTAAACTTGACAGCGGAACTTACTTTTAGCACCTAAAATATATGGGCGTTCATATAACCCTCTTAACTATTCACAAGTGAATTTATTTCCACCCAAAAAATCCTATTTATACATATTACATAAAAAATAAAAAAAACCCACCCAACCCTCAGGCCCACCTCTTTCTTCATCTTCTTCAAAGCCCTCCATCCCTTTTTTTCTTCTTCAAAATACCCCACCTACCTAAAACCCCTACCCACTTCTCCTTCTTCGCCCCTACCATCCCACCCTCCACCCACAACACGCCCAAAAAATGAAGTTAATTTTCTTCGATAATGGCAAATTTTGATTTTTTTTCCTTTCCTTCTTTCTTCTTCCATGGACACACCACCCTACACCTCCATTAATATCTTCTTTCTCTTTGATTATCATAAATCTTCACCAATAATCTCTCTATCATCAATTTCTTTTGAGAAAATTCTCCAGTGCATTTTCATGAACAATTTTCTTGTCAATATTTTAACCTCAAATCATTTCATCTTCATAAAAAATGATACTAATTAATATCAATAGAGTAAAGTTCACTGATTTTACCCAATTTCCATCAATAATTTTACTCTATTTAATTTATCTAAAAAAATTTGAGGAAGAATATTAATAAACAAAAAAAAAATTTAGTCAACTCTCAGGTTCTGTCAAAGAAGAAATATATTTTTACATCAGATTCCAATGGAGAACAAACATATGTGAAAAGGTTGGTGCTGATGTGACACTGAAAAAATTAATAAATAAAATAAAAATTGAAAAATAAATTCAAATATATATTTTACGTGGTGCTGATGTGGCGCTGACCTAGCACTGATGTGGTGCTGACAATGCACGTGTGCAGTGCACTCTCCCTTGTGAGACTGGTCTTGTACTGTTAGAGTGGAACTAAATTCACTTATGAGTTGTTAAGGGGGGTATTAAATGCCCGTGCAGTTTAGGTGCTAAAGTAAGTTTCGCTGCCAAGTTAGGGGGGATTTTTATGTCTTTTCCCTTTTATTATTGTGTGCTTCTATATTTATTTATATAATTTATGCATATTTAATCTTGAACGTATGTGTTTTAAGATAAGTAGTTCTTAGATAATTGATTGTGTTAAATTTATAACATATTGAAATTTAGATAATGATTGGAAACTTAGTGAACTTTGATTTGTGTTCGATATGAAATGGATATTGACATAGTTAAATCATTTTAAGAATTGTTATGTATATGAATTTAGGCTAAAAGAATGTGTTTCATTTTACTTTATACTTGTTTAAATTAGTATGTTAATTGTTGAAAAGAATATTATTTCCGAGCTTAACAAAAGTGATAAGCTTAACGGTGATAAGTATAAATCAAGAATGTCCTGGAAGAGCAAGAAACTCTTAAAGCTCTAAATGTATGTGTGACACTTCTTGAAAATGGTTCTACCCTCTAACATATGAAAGTTCCAAAGAAGCATAAGATTAGTCACCAAGGAGAGAAATTTTTTTCAAACCCAGATAAAAATATCCTATGGCTAATCTTTATTGCTATAACTGTAAGAATAAGAGACACTTTTCTTGTGATTGTCTTAGCTTAAAAAGGTATATGGCCTTATGAACAATTTACATAGTGATGTAATGTCTCCCAAACTACACCTCTCTTTGAAACATACCGATCTTTTCGCTGAGATAAAGACATAAAACATATTCCAACCTGCTTGAATACCAGAAAAATAAATGGATTGGACATTTGATCTTTTCGCTGAGATAAAGACATAAAAATCAGAAAGAATATATAGAACTAGAATTAGTTTTTTAGCATTTAACCACACCTATTACTATTAATGGGTAGCTCCGCGATTTCTTATGGGCACAGGCATCCTAGGTAATTCAGTCTTATGGTTCTTCATTATCTGCATATAGGATTGAACCTACAAGGAATATGATCTAGACCTGGAGTAATTACGAGCAACTCGGATGAAGGGGGGTTTGCAAATATAGTAAGTAAACCCAAACTAGCAGTGAGTGTTGTGAATTCAGTGAGAGAAGTAACTAGGGTATTGTGTTCCTTATGAAATCCTAACTCAGTGTTGCCAGATAATCATAGTCTTTTCTAACATTGTAGTATGTAGAAATGATAAGTTGTGTTTATGTCACGACCCAAGCCTAGGGCCTAGATGTGATACGACGCAAGGGGAACCCGAAGGGACCCCAAACAAGCCTCTTAGAACATCATTACACATCTTTGGTCGCGAAAGCAATAAAATAGCAAACAAAGAGTAGAAATGGGGATAACTGGGGCTAAGAGACATCATTCATATCATAACAACAAGGGTCAAGAGAGAGTCAATGCTCATAACATTACACATGACATGTCCAACAACACCACTAATACATAGATAAGAGCGGGGGCCAAGACAAGCAACCAGGCTCACCCTCATAGTCAACATTTACATAAAATAAAGGTAGTTCTAGAACATAGTAAGAGATCATAAACAACGTCCACGAAATGGAGGACTCGCCAACAAGCTTGAGTGGGAGCGTACTAGCCATGTGGATGAAGATGCTCAACTGGAGCTTCGGTTCCTACATGGTGACATCATGTAGGCATAGAGTATGCATTATGACCATTCTTAGTGCAATCCAAGACCTACCACCTCCTTGGAGAGGCACATGAGGTACAATCCCCTTCATGAGGTTGATGGAGTACAAACCCCCCAACAAGGTTGATAGAGTATAAACCCCTCAACAAGGTTGATGGGTACAAACTCCCAACAAGGTTGCACAGGCTTGTGATCTCCTGAGCTAGGCGATCAAGGTACAAACTCCGCAACAAGGTTACTCGGGCCTACAACCTCCCAAGTAAGGCTTGGTCATCCCCAACACTATAGAGATAATATCATATATATATATATATTCCTTTCATCATCATCTACATACATTCCTTTCATCATATATAATCATTATATATAAAACTTTCTTTCATCATCATAATGTCATTCAACTCATAAGACATGCATTGGACCTTTAATTCCTCAAGAATCTATAACTAGACATTTTATCAAACACTTGGCGGGTGTGTAGTGCTAGTGTAAAACCATGCAATTCAAAAGTGTTATCATGATAGAAGATCCAATGTAAAATCATCAATAGATACTTGGTAACACCCTCAAGAAATATACATCAAAATCCTTCATCAAATCTCACAATAATCTTAGATTCATAGCCCAAAACATAGTAAAACAGTCACAATTTCATAAACCCCAACATAGTGTGCACTGAATTTCATAATAAATAAGACCCATGAGTAAATTAATTTTAAATTATGCAATTTGTAAGAAAAAGAAGCTTGGGCATCATGGGTCCATGAAAGAAACCCAAATACCTTAGCTTTGGGAAATAATTTGATAAAGGTTGGAGACGGAGACTTGAAGCTTGAATGGGAGAACCTTGAGATCTGGATGAGTTTGAGACTTGAAATTAGGAGATAAACTATTGACTAAGTATTTGAGAGAGTATTTGGGAATGTCTTGAATGATATGAGGGTAAAATATGGCTAAGCATAGGTATTTTCTCGTTTGGGAACACTTAGGCCCAAGACCCAAAAGCCTTGGACCGAGATAAAAATCATTAGCAACAAAATACATAGGTCTGTCTCTAGTCCGTGATGCAGACCTATCGCGGAGGCAAAATTAATACATGTCTGTGATAGCTGCACGTCGCGGTACTGTTGCAGATCGATTCTGGATAAGGAAAATTATGAAAAATAAAATTGCTAATCGTTTGCTCTTAAATCGGGGTTAGACCCATTTCCCATTCAATTTGACCCCTTGATCAAGAATACAAAGTTGAATTTTTGATATCACGCATGAATTTTGAGATATATGGAAATTATGATTTTGGGCACTTTCAAGGTACATTTTCGGGCACTTTTTGGGATCATTTTAATTTATCAAACCCTTTGATCCAAGAGGCGAGAGGTAAATTTCACTAGGTGATTTGATCCATCCTCATAGTGTGACATTACTAACCCTTACCATTTTTTTCAGTACAACCACCCCTTGATCCGATTAGGTTGATTAGACGAGAGAGATCATATCAAATCCTGTTAGTTAATCCTTATCCCATTCATTACTCCCTTAATCCAGCAAGTAAGAATTAGGCAAGTTCTAATATTGGCCACTATTAAAAAATATTCTAAACGAAGGGATTAATTTATACATGCATGCATACTTTCCAAGAATTACAGATTATTTGATTTTTACTTTGTTAGTTTTTCATGGTTCCCACAACTCTAGTTGTGGATTTTGCTATGCATGATCATTGTAGATGAGACGATCATGTTATAGAATAACATAATAAACACTTACAATGATGAATTATAGAACAAGAAATCCAAAATTTTCTACAAGAAATTACCATGTAATAATCTCAATGTAAAAAATCACAAAATATGAGTTGTCAATTCTCTCTACTCGTTCCTAGGCGTTTCTGTCCTTCTTCACTAAGAAAAAACTTAAAAAATCTATTTATAATAAGTAAAATATAAATTTAAGATGGAACAGAAAAACTGGATTCAGCAACTCATACGGATGAGGGTACGGGCCGTAGGTGAAATCATGGCCTGTACTTAGGCTTCGTACTCTACACTTTCTAAAAATAGTCTTCAACCTATGAGACCTTCCTACGAGTTGTCTTCTAATTTAGGCCTGTACAGGGTTTTATCTATTAACTTTTTTGAAACTCTTCAAAACTTGATCCTCCAGGAACGACCTTATCTACGACCCATTATCAGACTTACGACTTGTAAGTGACCTTATCTGACAATACTTCAGCATTCAAAATGTTTCTAATCTTCACTCGATGAACTGATATATGGTCGTGAAGAAATCTATGGCTCATCTGACAACTCGTACTTTTCAACATCTGAAAATCAATCTTTCCTTGGATCTGACCCATGACACATCCTACGACTCATGGAATAAGCTACGGCCTTTAGAGTGCTTCGTAAATCACCAAAAATTTAAAATCTGTAGAATTTTGCCCAAAATCATTTCAAATTATGTAATCCTGCAAAATCAACATAAAAACAAATCAAACCTACTAACATCGCTTTGAGAACACACAACCTTTCAAGTTTTAAGCATCAAAAGTGCTGTACTTTTGCAGCACATCATGATGTAAAGGTTTTTTGTCCCTTTTTTTAATTGGTTCACTTCCCATGTGGATTGTAGATTCGGGAGGTACCAAACATTATCACAACAGAAAGAGATTCTTTTATAAATTATCGATAAATCCTGGGAGGATCTAAATGGGTGTATGTGTAAAACAACTTGAAAGAAAAAGTCAAAGGGATTGGTACCTGCAAACTTGAAATGTGAGGTAGCTGCACTTTACTCCTACATGATTGATTATTTGCCTCATCAATTCATCATAATCTGGTCTATGTTTGAATGTTGATTAAAATGAATTTTTTTTCATGAACATGATACAGATATATATTTGGCTAAGACAAGATATAAAATTGGTTATTTTTATGATTAGTTCTTTGTATTGGATATGTATTGAAGTTCCAACAATAATAATATTAGTTTTTTCTTATTTACGTCTTCTAATAATGAGAATAATATAAATACATGGTATGCAAGGCTCGACCATATTGGTTAGCAAAGAATGAATCGCTTAGCCAAAGAAAGCTTGCTTGGCACAATAGATAAAGTAGAATTTTCTACTTGTGAATCTTGCCTAGCTGTAAAAATGCTAGAAAACTACTTGGGAAAGGCACAAAGCTGATACTCTATTACAATTAATTTATTCTGACATTTGTGATCCAATGAATGTAAGGACAATACATGATTCTATTTATTTCATCACTTTTATTGATAATTTTACTCGATTTAGTTATTTATACTTGATTTCTCACAAATTTGAAACTTTGAGTTACTTCTTTAAGTTTATGAACTTAGTGACAATCAATTGGATTGAAAAATAAAAGTTCTAAGAACTGACCGAGGAAGAGAGTATTTGTCTGATGAGTTCAACCGATTATGTGATAAAAAGAAATACAAAGGCAACTAACTACTCCTTATACTCCATAACAAAATGGAATTATGGAATGACGAAATAGAACCTTATTAGAAATGGTTAAGTTGATGATGGCATAAGCATAATTGCCAATTAGCTATTGGGGTGACACTTTGCTCACTATTGCAATTTCACTTAATTGTGTCTCTTCAAAATCAGTTATGACTATTATGAATTATGGACTAAACTAAAGCATGTTTAACCATTTTAGTATATTAGAGTTGTCCTGCTCTTATTCATCATCCTTCTTCTCAATATGAAAAATTAGGTCCAAGGGGAAGAAAAATATATCTTCATAAGATACTCTGAACAATCTAAGGATTATATATTCATAGGTGAACAAAATGGTGGTACTACAATTGAAATAGAGTCTTGTGATATTACATTCATAGAGAATGATTTTCCTAAACAGGGAGAGATAGGTCATGACTTATCTCTTTATAACGTTATGCCAATTTTTTTCACTATGGAAGATCAAATGAATTTGAGTGGGAGTCATTTTAATGATAACGACTCCATTCCTATTTTCATAGATACACCATTTGTGTTAAATCCTATTGATATTGCTGGTCCGAGTGGGCGTAACTTGCCAATTAATAAATTAATTTATCAATCTTAACCTTAACAAACAAGTCATCTATAAAGTCCTTGTCGTCAATTTGATACTAAAGGGGAAGGATTTATAGTTACTCGAGATGATGAAGAGCCATAAAATATAAATGAGGCTCTTACATTCCCTGCTAAAGAAAAATAGCTAAAAGCAATCGAGGAGTAAATGGAGTCAATGAAATCTAAGTATGGAAATTTGGTTGATCTATCTATAAGTTGAAAAGTTGTTGGAAATAAATTAGTTTGGAAAATCAAGCATAAGATATATATTGAAAGACTCAAAGCTTGTCTAGTAGCTAAGCAATACACACAATAAGAAGAAATTAATTATGAAGAAACATTTACTGTTATATGCTTTACTTCAATAAGATTAATTTTATCTATAGTCGAAACGTTGGATCTAGAATTACATCACATTGACATGTAAACTGAATTTCTCAATGGAGAACTAGAAGAACAAATCTATATGGAACAACTTGTTGGTTTCTTGAAAAAAAGGCAAAGAAAATAAAGTATGTTAAGTTCAAAGGTCGATTTATGGTCTTAACAATCTTCTAGAAAATGGTACTTATGTTTTCATGATACAATCATATCATATAAATTTATTATGATTCATGAAGACCATTATGTGTATATCAAAAGATACAAAGATAAGTTTACGATCTTATCATTGTATGTAGATGATATACTAATAACTGCAAGTGACATTGATCTTATAAAAAAAAATAAAAGAGTGACTTACTTTTGAAATGAAAGATAAGGGTGAATCAACATATATTCTTGGAGTTAAAAATTCAAGTGATCATTCAAAGAGATTGTTATCTCTTTCACAAGTACCTTACATTAAAAAAGTTCTTGAATACTTCAATATGCAAGATTGTAAACCCATAAACACTCTAGTTTCTAAAAGTGACATTTTGAACCGAATAATGTGTCCTAAGGCTTCATATAAAAGGAACAAATTCAAAAAATTCCTTATGCTAATGCAGTCAGAAGCCTCATCTATGCTATGATGTGTACTAGGTCAAATATTTGTTATGCTGTTGGATTAGTTAGAAGAGATGAATCTAATCCAAGACCGCAATATTGAAAAGTACTTAAAAAGATATTGAGATATCTTAAAGGGACGATTTATTATTCCTTATGTTATCCAGAAAATGATCAACAACTTAAAGGCTACGCAAGTGCTGATTGGGGAGGAGGTTTAGATAAGAGAAAATCCACCTCTGAATGTGCATTCTTACTTAATAATGGTGCCATATTATGGAGTAGCAAGAATCAGTCATGCATAACCTTATCCATCATAGAAGATGAATTCGTAGCGCTTTCATCCGCTATGCAAGAAGCTGTTTAGATTAAGCATTTTTTGTTTCACTTGGGTTGTATATATCAATGATGTTAAGCCTCTCGCAATCAATTATAATAGTTAGGATGCAATAGTCTATACAAAAGATTCAAAGTATCATGAGAAGACAAAACATATTGATATAAAGTATAACTTTATAAGAGACATGATAGCATAAAAAGAAGTGAACATGAAAAATATATCTACACATCACAAGATAGTAGAACTCTTAATGAAACCATACAACAAGTGATGCTTATGAAAGACATGTGAATTCATTAGGTTTATGTAGATACTAATGTATTTATATATTTTTTTATTTTTTCCAATCATGTTCATGTAAATTCACATTATTCAAGTTAATGTTGATTTAATGCAATAATTTTTCATTCTTGTTGGTTCATATACATATATTATTTTTATGTAGTGTACATAAAATTTTTTGAATAAAAAGTATGTCAAACAGACAAAATGGTTGACCTATTTACACTGGCAATCGCCTCTGTTGTATAACAAGTTGAGATAAGGTAGTTATAAACTAATCAATGCTAGAAGTGATGATAATAGAGAGTTAAAAGTTTATAATCTAAATGTTATATGTTAGTTTGTATTTAATAATGTGTAATTGAAATGAGTTAGTATGTTTTTAATGCCAAATATGAGTTCTAAAGAATAAATTATGAGTAGATTTGTGAACTCACAATTAGAAATGAGTTGTCTGACTTATTGATGTGCTGTCAAAATACAAAATATTTGATTCCTGAAACTTAGGATTTTGTGAGTTCTCAATGTGACATTTGTGATTTTTGTATGTTTTTGTGTTAGTTTTTGTAGAAAGCAGGTTGGCACGACTTTTGGAGAAAATTACAGACTTTTTCTAGTTTTTGAAGGCTTACGAGACCTTCTACAAGTCATAGAGCAATCTACGAATCATAATTCATGGGATTTTCGATGAAAAATGAAAATCTGAAGTTCAGCTATATGAGACACCTATATGAGTTATAGATCACTCTACCAGTCGTATAGAGGAGGACTAGATACTGATGATGAATTCTATGAGAAGGTGATATGAGTCATAGATCAGACTATGACTCGCAAAGTAAATCCGTAGTAGTGAAGTCCAAGATTCAAGAAGCTGAACATAAGGCCACGATAGCAACTCATAAACCCAGTTACGGAGTCATAACTGCATGTGGTAGGGTCCACTGACTAGTTTTTCTAATTTTTTTGGGACTTATTTGCGAATACTATAAATAGTATAATTAGATTATTTTTAGTGAGTAGTAGAGCAGAATAGAATAAAAAATGTCATTAGAGATAATTTTAGGGTTTTATACTTGGAGACTAAATATTGGCGAGGAGAATACACTTGTGGATTCATTGTATCTTTCAACCTTGTGATTCTCAATACAAATTGGGTTTGCTTGTTCTTCAACCTATTTGGGTAAGAGATTAATTATGTTTTCTAATTCATAGTTTCTTTATCTACCCATAACATGACTAGCTAAATCCACAACTTGGGGTTGTGGGAACTATGAAGATCTAATCTAATAGACTCGGATAATTTGCAATTCTTGGAATGGGTATTTACATTTATTAATCAATTCTCTTTGTATTAAATATTTTCTAGTGGTGGCCAACATTAGAACTTTCTTAGTGTTACCTTCCCGATCCAGGTGGTAATGAATAGGAAAAGAGATTGGTTAATAAGATTCAATGATGTGTTCTCGTCTAATCAACTGAACTAGATCAAGGAGAAGTTGACTGGGACTATGGATAATGGTTAGTATTACATACTATAGAGATGGGCCAAGTCACATAGTGAAATTCGCCTCTCACCTTTGACCAAAGGGCTTGGTGAACTTAAATTACCATCATATATGCTATACTTTAGTTGAGAATTGAGTTATCTAGGGATATTGAGTTGGTGAATCATAAGGAACATAATTTTCCAAGTTGCTCCCACTATTGATTGTCTCTTATTTTAGTTAATTTAGTTTAATTTCTTATTAATCATTGCAAACCCCACCCCTAATTTGTGGAATTGAGTTAGTTAATACTTGAATTGTCTATTGGTGAATCAATTTGGAAAGTCTTTATATTCTCTGTGGTTTTCGACCCTAACCTTGGTTAGGTTTTATATTTGACAATGACCGCTTTATCCTCCAAAAGAGAGGTATAACTTGGGCGTGATAAAAAATTATAGCGCCATTGCCAGGGAATACACTAGACTTTGATTGAATTCAGTAGTAATTGTAATTCGATTGTTAATTTCTTAGTTCCTTTATATTTTAATTTTTTTGTTATTTTTTTGTTTCTTTGCAGGATATACTAGGTATTTTATGCTCAACACAAGGAGTCAAGGCAATTCCTTAGCTCTAATGGATTTAGAGATCCAATGCACTTTGAGGAGAATGGCTCAAGAAAATTCCAATATCGCGGTTAATGAAGCTTTGCATCGGAATGTTGATGTTGATGATAGGGATATAAACCAACCTCCTTTGGAGAATGTTCCACAACTTAGGGATTTCAATGATAATGCTTATCAGTAGAATCAATATAGATTGAACCTTATGGCTACGGATGTTACTGGGGCTATTGTGTTGCCACCATTACCGGTTGACACAGTTTACTATTTCTAATGGGTTACTCCAAATGCTCCAAAATTGTGGGTTATTTGCTGGTCTACGATCAGAGGATCCACATAACCATTTGCATAATGTTGCATTTGTGTGTAAAAGTGTGATGGGAACACAAAATCTTTCTATGGATGTTGTGGGGCTTCGTATCTTTCCAATGTGTCTTACAGATAATGCTGCATTATGGCTATTTGAGCTTCCACAAAGATTGATCACCAGTTGGGCAGATTTGTAGAAGGCCTTTTTAAAAAGGTACTTCCCGAGGTCGAAGAAGCTCAAGTTAAAGAATCAAATCAACAATTTTGAGCAACTTCTGGGTGATTTGATTAGTACTACATGGGAAAGGTTTACTAAGTATTTGAGAACATAACCACAACATTGTAGATGATGTCTTGGTAGAGATCTTTTATCGTGCCCTTGATGAGAATAGGTAAGCTTGTGCCAACACTATTATGGCGGGTATGTTTTTAGATAAACCTTTTGCAAGGATTGCCCAACAGATGGAACAAGTGGTCAAAACTAATCATGCATGGGCACAACAGGAGAGAGATTTTGTGAGGAGTTCATATGCTATTAATGTTGGTTCAAAGCAAGCTAAAATCGATGAAGAGTTTATGCAACAACTTGCTCAACCCCACACAAGCATGGATGTGTAGTGATTAAGTAGAATTAGGAAAGAGTGGATACGAATGTGGTAGTCCACCAACCTCCACATGTGAATGATCAAGCGGTTGGTTTCCGGACCAATGCCCAAGGGTCCAATCTGGACTATTAGCGCCAAGGTCAAGGGAACCAAGATCGGTACTATGCAAGAGATGAAGCTTATATATATAACCGATGTGGTTATTATGAGAGGAATAGGGGTCTGTAGATTGGGACAGAAGAGATGGTTTTAGGAATGGTCTATATGTGCCACCATATAACCGAGATGCCAGTACAAGCAATTCTAGAATTGAAGAGATGTTTGACTATTTATTGAAGAAGGCCGAAACACAAGATGAAACTCTAAGGGGCATTAATATGATATTTCAAGCATTAATCAAAAGAATAGAGTCTCATTCTGTGGCCATTAAACAACTTGAGCAACAATTTGGTCAAGTTTCTACTTAGTTGAATCAACGTTAGAAAGGTATATTGCCTAGCAACACAGTTCAAAATCAAAAGAATGAAGGAAAATATATGGACGTTATGACTCGAGGTGGAAAGAGTATCATCAATCCTCCGATGCTGGTTGAGATAGAAGATGTATGTGAGAAGAGAGTTGCGAATAAGGTTGTTTTGAAAGAGAATATTGTGTCAAGAATGGGGTAGGTGAAGCGGTTGAAGAGTCAAAGAAGTATAAGACCGTCCAAAGGCCTCCTCTTTCTTTCCCTCAAGACTCAAGAAGAGGGAGGAGGAAGGAAAGTTCAAACACGTTCTCTCGATGCTTAAGCAACTATCTATAAACATCCCTTTGATTGAAGCTTTAGAGAAAATGTCGGGTTATGCAAAATATATGAAAGACTTGGTTACTAAGAAGCAGACTGTGAGTCAAGATCTTTCTAAAGAACTTCAATATTGTAGTGCCATCGATACTAAGTCAATAGCTCAAAAGCATAAAGATCCAGGTGCTTTCACTATACCTTGCATTATAGGAGATGTAGAGTTTACAAGAGCACTTTGTGATTTGGGTACTAGTATCAATTTTATGCCTCTTGCAGTTTTCAGAAAGCTTGGTTTGGGTTCCCCTACTCCAACTAAGATGTGATTGTTAATATCGAATAGAACAATCAAGAAACCGAAAGGGATACTTTATGATGTGTTGGTAAAAGTGGACAAATTAATATTCCCTATGGATTTTGTGATTCTTGATTGTGAAGTTGATTTTGAAATCTTTATTATCTTGGGGAGACTATTTCTGGCCATGGGGTGAGCTCTAGTGGATATGGACTCTGGTCAACTTAGATTTAGAGTGAATGATGAAGAAGTAGTTTTTGATATCCGTCAGTCTATGAAGCATCTTGATGAGTTGAAAAGCAAGGTTTTGGTAATTGAGGAAGTCTAAGTACTCAAGATGTCTAAGTCATACCTCGATAATAAATAAGGAGCTACTTGGGAGGCAACCCAAGGATTTTTTATGTTTTAGCTTGGTTTTGAGTTTATTTTCAATTTTTGGATTCTTAGGTAATTGTTTAAGTGTGTTTTGATTGTTATTTTTAACAATGGATTTTGTTGCATATAGGGTGCAAATGTATTTTATAAAGAGTATACAAGTTCAAGACTAAGCCAGTAGATTTTGCTGAGAATTGCATTTGGTGCAATCTCTATGACTGTACTTACATGTCTTATTGCACTTTAAGACTCATAATCTTATCTCATAGAGAATTACAGAGAGTAAGATAAGTTTGCACTCTATTTATGAGCCAACTTTATGACTTGTAGATTAAACTACGAGTTGTGAATGGGGTTCGTGAAATCCAGGTATGTTTTTGAATTTTTCTAAGTGTTGATAGGTTTACGACACTAGGGCTTATGAGTCATAGATCCATCCATGACTCATAGTCGGAGTTTTGTAGACCCTGATTTGGTAAAGTTAAACACTGACCCGATAAGGCATAAAAGGTTTTGAACCCACATTTACCCTAAATTACCAAAAATTTCCCCAAATTCTTCCCATCCTTTGTTTCCGACCAAGTTTCCGCCTACTATGATTGATTTTCAGCAAGAAATTCTGTCTACTCTTGAGGTTTCATCATTCACTTTCTCTTTCTTCTCCAAGTTCATCACTATCTTTGGTAAGTTTCTTGGTTAAGTTTTAATCTTAAAATTTCCATTGATCTTCATTGTGTGATGTGATGATGGGTTTGAGTTTTAAGGTTGTATTTCTCGATGAACATGAATTGGGAATGTGAAATTAGGGGTGCTTTTGATTAAATTGATTGCTTATGCCTGAAATTAGGTGTAATAATGTTATGATTGTTGATTGTCTACCCATGGAATCATTTGTCATGTTTGAGTCAGTGAGATTGCATCGTTTATGATTGTGAAATGGTATTTGATATCATTGGAGCATGCTTTAGTGTTAATCATAAAGGAAGATGCTGGAAACCTATGTTCTTCCATGTTTTTTCATTTTTTGATGGGGTGAATAAGAGTTGAAATCATGTTTGGGGTGCAGGTTATCATGTTCTTGAAATGTGAGTACATTTATTCTTGCTTCGATGCTGGGAGATTTAGGATGAAAATGTTTTTGGGGTCCGTGTGATGAATTTGGATAAGTCAGCTAACTGGAAGTCCTTGTTCACGAGAGACTTTTACGACCCCTAGATGAGCCTACGGGTCATAATTTCCTCTCGTGGGAAGTTCCAGTGATTTGATTTTTTGAATATTCATCAGACAAGACCTTCTACGAGTGTAGATCATATTACGAGTCATAGATAGGTCTCGTAGACCCTTGACTCCTTAGAAATGTCTATGATACTAGTTTACGACCTGTAAACCAAGTTACGAGTCATACTTGGGTTTAGTATAATTTTCCAGTGTTCAATATTGTTTTGCACCTCTATTTTACGGGACCATTTTATGACTCATAGTTCTAACTATGACTCGTAACTACTTTTCGTAATGCCCTTCTAGAACTGATCCAATTCAGTTTTTGTTTTCTATTTCTTGATTTTTGGGGCTAAATATGGGTTGTTTATGCTTAAATTTTTAGATACTATGGCCTCGAAAGGCAAATGTGCAAAGATTGAGTCTTTCAGGAAGCAGCTCAAGGATGAGCCTACTGATGATGAACAATCACTTCAGCCAAGTGGGTCAGTGGAGATGTATGATACCCAGCCTGACCTAGCAGCACCTCGACCACAGACGAAAGCTGTAGCTAAAGCTGGGCAACCTCAGACTCAGCATGATAGTTCTTTCCAGTCTGACGAGGAATGTAGTTAGAGGTCTAGGAGCAACATGCCCCAGATGACTAGGTCTAGAAAGGAGCAGAGTTCAGAGGAGGGCTCCCAGTATAAAGGAGATGTTGAATCCTCGGTCGTACGATCTTCTTCTTTAGCACCGAATGCTAGTACTTACCGGTGGTGCATCGAGGGGATGGAGGCAATATTTCTAGAGGGCATGCAGCCCAAAGAGTGGGGCAAACTGACCCATTTGATATATGAGAAGCCTCGAGTTATTGATGAAGGATTAAGCCGTGTCTGAGGTCTAAAGGACATGATGACACGATATAGGCTCACGTGGTTGATGAAGAGGCTTAGATGATACACCCTGATTCTAGTATAGGAGTTTTATGCAGCGTACATAGCCACGATTCTTCAAGATCTTCCCAAGGAAAAGAGACCTCTCACATAACTGAGATTGACAGAGGTGCGAGTGAGAGGGCGGCGGGTTTATATTTCAGAGGAGATGATCCACCATGTACATTTTTGTCTCAAGTACCAAGCCTCAAGATTGACAATTGAGTTTGACTATAGATTGGGGCTAGAATCACATTAATTTCAAAGGAGTCGGTACAGAGGATTGAGTTGTTGAGATGGGTGGCCGGTCACATTGCAAAACAGGGTCCAGAGCCTGCTTGGGTCACCACACCAAGCATGGTTTATGTATCTATGGTTTCGATTTAGATTATGCCGTAGCATCTATCACGTACTGAGGCCTAGTTATCTCAGCTTATTCAACATCTAAGGCCAGGGGTCCGGCAGACTGTTGCAGACTCAGAGGAGTGGTGCAAGGAATTCACCATATCTACTATCCAGGAGCATTTTTATAAGGTGGATGCTCGTATCAATGCCTTTGAGGATCGGGTGTAGAAGAGGTTAGCCGAGGATCGACCCTTAGATTTGTCAGTCATACATGAGGAGATTGCAAAGCTTACGACTGACATGACAGCTTCACTTGCTATGCTTATGACATTACTGGAGTCTACAGTGACAGAGTTACTGTTTGATCTATTCACCTTCACGGAGCCTCCATAGAGTTCCCTCAGGAAGCTCTCTTGCACAGATGAGGACCCTATTCAGAGAAAGGTATATGTAAAGTGTCCCGAGATGATAAGGATGATAAGAAGGAGGAGGACGAGCTCAGGTTGGCCTTGATGACATCGAGTCTAGAGGAGGAGATAAGGCTAGCCCAGGAATATGATAGGGCGAGGGGTATTGGCTCCTCCGGATAGAGTTTGACTGCTGAGCATACTACCCCGCAAATAGGAGATGACCAGATGCAGCCAGAGAGAGATGCTTATGTACCGAGGTTTGTTTTTTGACCCTGACTATTATATTTTTTCTTGATTTGGTGCATTAAGAACAGTGCACAATTTTTTTGATGGGGTATGGGTAGTTATGGGCCTTGGTGAAGTCTGAGTAGCTTATGGTCCATAACTACCCCAAATTTTGATCCTGAGGTTTTCTTTCCTGTATTCTTTTTCCTCATGGATATTTAATTTCTGTTGAACTGGCATGTTTAGAATGTTTAAATAATATTTGTATTACATAGTACTAATACTTATGACATATAACATATTTTTATGTTTTATTTTGAAAATTAGTACCCACCAAAAATATTTTTGATTAATAGTTAAATGGCAATCATGCATGTTTGGGTGTTTGGCAATAGTTATTCTGATAAGTGAGGGTAATTGAGACATGAAGCATGATCTGTGAGTTGCTTGTTGATAATGTATTGTAATGCCATGTGAGTGTGAGCTTACTTTGCCAGATTCATGCATTTTTGTGCTAATTCAGAACTTGCGCTGTTACTCTAAGTTAGATTGTAGATTAAATGGATTAGGAAGGGATCTTAGACCTTTGTTCTTTAAGTTAGTCCACTTTAGCCTAAATAACCAACCAAATGATGTTTTATCCCTTGTTCTAAATATTTGAGCTTTACATGAACCAATTCTTTCTAAAACACCTAATTAGCCTAACCTTGTCTAGTGATAAACCTTGAATTTGACCCTGGTCTTTCCTTGAACATTGTGAACCTTGATTGTGGCAAAAACCCTAAGTTGAGGTTGGCTACCAAAAGTGGCCTTATTTTGGGGAATAGGCTAAAAGCCTAAGTTTAGGGTGACCGATGTAGGGTAAAATCACAAAATTAAGGTGGTGAGTTGGGAATGAGGAGAAAAAGAAGAAAATTATGTAGCAGGTACAAGAAAAAGAAAAAGATGCCTTAGATTGAGATTAAAAACAAAATAAAGTGTAAAAATGAGTCAAAAGCTGAAAAATGAGAAGAAAATACCCAAAAAAGCTTGAATATGGAAAACGGGAAAATAAGGTGGAAATATTGGAGTTGGTAAGGTGAAAGTGTTGAAAAACATAGTTCAAGGATGACCTTCAGTCACTATTTTTCCAAAATGTCATACCAAAGCCCCCTGAGCATATGTTACAAGCCTAGAAAGTCCTAATATGATCCTAGTCCACTTAGTTGAAAGTTTGAGTCATGATTATACAAGAAAGCTTATGGTATTAGTCATCATGCATGGACATCTTTTGTGAGATTGAGTGTTCTTTCTTAGTCCCAAAACTGAAATTGAAATCATCATTAAGTATTAAAATAAGACTTCTTTCTGTGAGGGCACCTGCATTGTATTATTAGCATTTGACTTATTCAGTGATTGTGGACTATTGATATTCCTTTGCTTGTCATGGTTGTGTTTTCAAAGGCACTAGTGTGTTTTGGTTTGCTAAATAATTACTGATCTTGTTTTGAAAAGTTGGTGTGGGTACTTGAGTTTGAAGTGAGTATGATGTATGCCATTGGGTTGAGGTCTGTGTGTTGCTTTATTATCTATATAGATTGAGTGGTCGCTTGAGGACAAGGAACAATTTTAAGTTGAGGGTGTTGATATACTGTCAAAATACAACACATTTGATGCCTAAACCTTAGGATTTTGTGTGTACTCAATGCGACATTTGTGGTTTTTATATGTTTTTTGTGTTTGTTTTTATAGGAAAGCAAGTTGGCATGACTTTTGGAGAAAATTACAGACTTTTCTGGTTTTTGAAGGCTTACGAGACCCTCTGCGAGTCGTATAGTGGGTTTTGTGGGGATTTTGGTGAAGAATCAAAGTTTGAAGTTCAGCTATATGAGACACCTTTACGAGTCATAGATCACTCTACGAGTCGTATAGAGGGGTTTCCTGAAGATTTCCAGAGAAGGAACAGATACTGATGATGAAGTCTACGAGAAGGCGATATGAGTCATAGATCATATTACAACTCATAAAGTAGATCCGTAGCAGTGAAGTCCAAGATTTAAGAAGCTGAACACGAGACCCTGACTACAACTCGTAACCCAGTTATGAGTCATAACTATGTGTCGTAGGGTTCGCCGACCAATTTTTTTATTTTTGGGACTTGTTTGTACATACTATAAATAGTATAATTAGGTTATTTTTAGTAAGAAGTAGAGAAGAATAGAATAAAAATTGTCACTAGAGATATTTTTAGGGTTTTATACTTAGAGACTAAATATTGGAGAGGAGAATACACTTGTGGATTCATTGTATCTTTCAACCTTGTGATTCTCAATACAAATTGGGTTTGCTTGTTCTTCAACCTATTTGGGTAGGAGATTAATTATGTTTTTTCAATTTATAGTTTCGTTATCTACCCATAGCATGAGTAGCTAAACCCACAACTTGGGGTTGTGGGAACCATGAAGATCTAATCAAATAGACCCTAATAATTTGCAATTCATCGAATGGGTATTTACATGTATTAATCAATTCTCTTGATATTGCATATTTTCTAGTGGTGGCCAACATTAGAACTTGCCTAGTGCTACCTTCTCAATCCAGGTGGTAATGAATAGGAAAAGAGTTTGGTTAATAAGATTTGATGATGTGTTCTTGTCTAGTCAACCGAACTAGATCAAGGGGAAATTGACTAGGACTATGGGTAATAATAATTTGCAATTCATAGAATGGGTATTTACATGTATTAATCAATTCTCTTGATATTGCATATTTTCTAGTGGTGGCCAACATTAGAACTTGCCTAGTGCTACCTTCTCAATCCAGGTGGTAATGAATAGGAAAAGAGTTTGGTTAATAAGATTTGATGATGTGTTCTTGTCTAGTCAACCGAACTAGATCAAGGGGAAATTGACTAGGACTATGGGTAATGGTTATTAATGCACACTATGGAGATGGGCCAAGTCACATAGTGAATTCACCTCTCACCTTTGACTAAAGGGCTTGGTGAACTTAAATTATCGTCCTACATGCTATACTCTAGTCGAGAATTGGATTATCTGGGGATATTTGCTGAATCATGGGAAACACAATTTCCCAAGTTGCTCTGCATTATTGATTGTCTTAATTTTTAGTTCGTTTGGTTTAATTTCTTATCAATCACTGCAACCCCCCCTTTGGGGAATTGAGTTAGTTAATACTTGAATTGTCTATTGGTGAATCGATTTGGAAAGTCTCCGTATTCTCTGTGGGATTCGACTATAAACTTGGTTAGGTTTTTTATTTGACATTGACTACTTTATCCTCCAAAAAAGAGGTGTAACTTGGGCGTGATCACTTATTATCTACACAATATATAATTAATAAAAAGATACACTCCATGGGAAAGAAGTCAATATCGTGATACATGTTTCATACCATATATGCGTAAAAGTGACACATAAGGGTTTACAAGTTTAGTAACTAATTGCTATTGTGTGAAACCCTAAAAATTATAAGCAATTTTCATAGTGCACGCTTATGACTTAAATCAGTTTCTTGAGATTCAAGTTGGTGTTTTCTTGTAATGATCCAAAATTCGAGTATGATGACACTCACCTAACCCACCAAGGGGAATCAGCCCATGATATTGCCCAAACTTCATCTCCCTTTAAACTTATAAGTGGTCATTGTCAAAATATATAATCTAACTAAAGTTAGGGCCGAAGCCATAGGGAATATGATCCAGACTTAGAGTAATTACAAGCAATTAAGATGAATGGACCTACTCATTTCTCGAAAGGGGGAGGGATTGGCAATGCAGTAAGTAAACCTAAATTAGAAGTAAGTATTGCAAATTCAACGAGAGAAGTAACTAGGATATTATATTCCCATGAATTCCTAACTCAGTATAGCCAGATAATCATAATCTTTTCTACTGTGTAGCATACAAAATTGGTAAGTTATGTTTATCAACCCCTTTGATCCACGCGAGGGGTAAATTTCACTGCGTGGTTTGATCCATCCCTGTAATGTCGAATTACTAACCCTTACCTTTTGTTCCAGTACAACCACCCCCTAATCTGGTTAGGTTGATTAGATGAGAGGGATCACATCAAATCCTGTTAAGTGTCCTTATCCTATTCATTACCTCTTTGATCCAACAAGTAAGAATTATGCGAGTTCTAACATTGGCCACCATTAAAAAGTATTCTAAATAAAGGGATTAATTAATACATGCATGCACATGTTTCAAGAATTATGGATTATTTGATTTTACTTTGTTAGTTCTTCATGGTTTCCACAACCCTAGTTGTAGATTTAGCTATGCATGATCATTGTAGATAAGAGAATCATGTTATCAAAAAGCATAATAAAACACTAATAGTGATGAATTGAAAATTTTCACAAGAAATCACAATGTAATAATCTCAATGTAAAATCACAAAATATGAGTTCTCAAGTCTCTCTAATCGTTCCTAGGGGTTTTTATCCTCCCATACTAAGAAAAAACCTATTTATTAAAAGTGAATATAAAACCAAAATGGAATAGGAAAGATGGATTCAACAACTCAGACGGACTGAGTTACGGGCTGTATGTGAAATCACGATCCATATGAAATGACCCCAAAAAGTGCCCGACAAGTGCCTCGAAAGATTAGATGAGGCAGTGTATGTGAGTCATTTGAAGGTAGTACTACAAAGATTAAAGAAGAAGGTTGGATGCTAAATAGGAGAAGTGAGGGTTTGGTTTTAAGAAGTTTCCTTCCTAGGTTATATGGTGCCCGATGATGGTATTAAGGTGGACTCTAGTAAGACGAAGGTGATTAGAGATTAGCCTAGACATATACTTCCTTGGGTATTAGGAGCTTCTTGGGTTTAGTGGGCTATTATCGGAGCTTGTGAGTTGGTTCTCTTTATTGTTCCTTCTATGACTTAGAGTGTAGAACCCGTAAGGTTGTAACATGATGGCTGAGGATGGTTGATCTATTTGGAAAACTACAATGGGTTAATCGCTTCTCTAAGGTTGATTTGAGGTTCGGGTTTTGTTCTTAAGTGTGAAGGAGGGTAAGTGATATCCCTAAGTGTCCTTTTGAACTATGAATGATTATTTTAAATGTTGATGGAGTTGTTTGGTTGGCTTATACATCGGTAGTAGTTGTGTATTTCTTAAATAGGGTCTTAAAACCCTATCGTGATATGTTTATGGTGGTCTCTAGTGATGAGTATTGATTTGTTTAGAGCTGTTGAGTCATTTGGGGATAGTATTGCAAGTCTTGGAGGATGAGAGATTATTTGCTAAATATGATAGTTGTGCATTGTGGATAGCAAGAAGGTGGTTAGAATTCTTTAAGGATTATGAAATAAGTGTGCATTATTTTTCCCCGGTAAGGCTAATGTTGTTGTCGATGCTCTAGGTAGCTTAGAATGTGTTGATGATGGTGGCAAAAAAGAGACTAGTGGGTTGAATCAGTTGAGGGAAATTGAGCATGGTGTTGTAGCATTCTTGATGGTTCCAAATCTTCTTTGGTTAAGAGGTCTAGATTAAGCAAGGCCTTGATTCTGCCTTATTGGAGTTGAAAGTTTTGGGTGGAAAGATAGTAGAATAGAGGTTGTCTCCCAAAGGGGAGATGGTGGTTATGTTACCAAGTGGGGTTGGATGTATTTAAGGTTGACCAATGAGTTATGGTTGTGAGTCCTTGTAGGATGAAGAGAGAAGTTGGTAAGGTTGCATAAGTTTGGGGATTGCCTAGGGATATGGTTATGGTTTGTCTAGTTTTTCATGCTTCTAGGTTGATGGGATGTGCTGGTGACTCTAGTGCTATAGTACTCTTTTAGATTGTGGGTGATATGGAGAATAAGTTGACTTAGGAGAAGGTCCCTGTGGAGGTGTGGATGGATGAGTGAAGAAGTTTGCTAATATCGATGTGGTGTTTGTCAAGGCCCTATTGGTGGAGTCGTCCATTCGTATGTGTCTCTTGGGGAGCCGGAGAGGGCATGAAGAAGTAATATCCATACCTCCTTCATTCTATTCAAGCTTATGATAACACCAAGTCCTTTTATATGATTCAAGTCTTATGTTTCAGCCCCTATGTTATTCATATGCATTCATGTTTAAGTTTAAGGCTAATGTTGTTGTCGATGCTCTAGGTAGCTTAGAATGTGTTGATGATGGTGGCAAAAAAGAGACTAGTGGGTTGAATCAGTTGAGGGAAATTGAGCATGGTGTTGTAGCATTCTTGAAATTTTGAAAATGGTGTTTAAAATGTAACATTGTATTCTTTTTAGGGCTGATTTGTTTATGATTACTCTTGTCTGGTACGTTTCTTTCACATTCGGGGACGAATGTTTCGAAGGGGGAGATATTGAAATGACCCCAAAAAGTGCCTGACAATGTGCCTCGAAAGTGCCGGAATCATAATTTCTATGTATCTAAAAATCTATTTGTTATTTTGAAAATCCACTTTATATTCCTGTTTAGGGGGCAAAATTGAGTGGAAAATGGGTCTAACCCGAATTTTAGAGCAACCGTATCAAAATCCAAAAAATGCAAAAACGCGATTTAGGAGGGTTAGAATTAAAGGGGCATATCTCTTAGCACAAAAATAAATGGGTGGCCCACAATATATCAAATTAAAGCTCTTCAAATTAGCTTTTGAAAGAACTTGGTTTCACCTCATTTTGAGTTCAGATAAAGAATTTATGCTCGTTTACGTAGAACTCATTTGTGTAGAAATCCAAATTCCAGTGAGTAATCCACGTCGCATTTGGTCCTGGTTTTTTGAGACTTTCAAGTCTTGGGACTAAGGGTTTCCATACTTGAAAATACTTATACTTAGCCTTATTTCACCCTCATATCATCCGAAATATTTCCCAATACTCACTCAAACCCTTAGTCCTATATTTCTTTCAAGATTCAAGTCTCAAACCTTCATCCCAACTAAGGTTTTCCTTCAAGGTTCTTCTTCAAGCTTCAAGTCTCCATCTCCAATCTTCACCAAGTTCATCTTCAAGCTACGGTATGTGAGTTTCTTTCATGGGTTCCTTTTACTCATGATATCCAAGCCTCCTTTTACTCAAGTTGCATGATTTTAAAGTATGTAAGTTTCTTTCATGGGTTCCTTTCACCCATGATACTTAAGCCTCCTTTTACTCAAATTGCATGATTTAAAGTTGATTTACAAATAGATCTTGATTATTATGAAATTCACTGCACACTATGTTAAAGCTATGTAAAGTTTAAAGTTGATTTACAAATAGATCTTGGTTATTATGAAATTCATTGCACACTATGTTAAAGCTATGTAAAGTTGTGACTATTTTGCTATGTTTTGAGCTATAAATCTTGGACCTATTATAAGAGTTGATGAGGGGTTTTGATGTATATTACTTGAGGGTGTTGCAAGGTGTTGATTTATGGTTTTACAATGGATTTTCCTGCATGATTTCATCTCTATAATTCATGGTTTTATACTAGCATTTCACACCCGCTAAATGTTTGATAAAATGTCCGGATGTGGTTCTTTGAGGAGTTGAAGGTCCAAAGCATGAGATATGATATGATTGACTATATGATTATGAAATGAGATTATGTATATGATATACTCTATATAAAGTGTTGCATTAGACCATGCCCGATCCGGGGGGACAAGAGCCCAGGTAACCAAGGTGGGGGTTTGTACTCATCAGCCATGTGAGGGGTTTGTACTTCCCCACCGTGGTGATAAGGTGTGATTATCATCAACCATGTGAGGGGTTTGTACCACACAAGCACCAAAGGGTTTGTACCTTAAATAGCTAGCTTGGTCTCTTATACACATATGATATCCTATATGAGTATGAGTTACTTAAGCATGTTTTACTTAAGCATTGATGATATATGCCATATTGTTATATTATGCCTATTGCCTATTGTTATGCATTTGGATTATGATGCCTATCTCTTGTTGCATTGTATCCTACATACTTAGTATATTCAAATGTACAAATGCATATTCTTGCCTAGATGATATCACCATGTAGGGATTGAAGCCCAAGTTGATCATCCTCTTCCTCCATGTTGCTAGTTCAGTACTACTCAAGCTAGTTGGTGAGTCCTCCACTTCAGGGACCATAGTCTATGTTGCTCTTATTTTGTATGGAGATATTCTTCTTTACGTTCTATTTTGACTATGACGGTGAGCCTTGTTGCTTGTCTTGGCCCCCGTTAAGTTCTATATAGTAGAGGTGTTGTTTGAAAAGATATGTATCTATGTTATGAGCCTTGACTCTTTTGTCTCTTGATTGTGTTGTTATGCAAGCTTTCCCATAGTCCCTTGCCCTTGTTTTTCAAACTTTTACATGTTACTTAAGTATTAATCTCTCTCCCGTAGACGTAATTCCCCTTTGTTTATGTTTTTTGTGTTAATTGCTTCCGCGACCAAGAATATATAATGATATTCTAAGAGGCTTGTTTGGGGTTCCTTCGGGTTTCCCATTCGTCGATCACGTCTAGGCCCTAGGCTTGGGTCGTGACACTGCACCTGGGCTTCATACTCTGCACTTTCTAAAAATAATCTTCAACCTGAGAGACATTCCTACGGGCCATCTTCTAGATTATGGGCCATCAAGTGTTTCATCTGCTAACTCTTCTGAAACTCTTCAAAACTTTGATCTTCCAAGCACGACCTTATTTACGACCTATTATCAAACTTATGACTTGTAAGTGACTTCGTCTGACAACACTTCAGCATATTTTCTGATCTTCAACCTATGAACTCACATACGGGCTGTGAAGCATTCTATGGCTCATCTAACAACTCTTACTTTTCAATACTTAAAAATTGCCCTTTCCCTAGATCTGACCCATGAGTCATCCAATGGCTCTGGAATAAACCATGGCCCATAGAGTGCTTTGTGAATCACTAAAAACTTGAAATCTACAGTCTTTTACCTAAAATCTTCCCATATCCTGTAATCCTACAAAATCAACATAAAAACACATCAAACCTATTAACATTGCTTTGAGAATACACAAAATTCTAAGTTTTAAGCATTAAAAGTGTTGTATTTTAGCAGTACATCAACACCCTCAACTTAAAATTGTTGTTTGTCCTCAAGTGACGGACTCAAGCTACATAAGCAGTATAGCAACACAAAGACCTCAATCTAATAACATATATTATCTCTACATCAAGCATAAATACCTA
>DF361741.1:27393-49081 GCA_000787875.1 Solanum virginianum
ATCTTTTACATCAACACCCTCAACTTAAAATTGTTGTTTGTCCTCAAGTGACGGACTCAATCGATATAAGTAGTATAGCAACACATAGACCTCAATCTAATGGCATACATCATCTCTAAATCAATTACATATACCTAATCTAACACATTAGTGCGTATTAGACAATCATCAAACAATATAGATCAATACATGACATAAGCAAGGTAACCACAGTTAAGCCACAATCACTGAAATAGCCTTGAATCAATAGCGTACTCAAGTGCCCTCATAGAAAGAAGTCCCATATCTCACTCATGATAGTATATTGAAATTTAATACTTGGGACGAACAAAATCATTCACACTCACAACATATATTCAAACGCTTCACTCAATACCATATACTTGCTCCTATACTCATGACCATGATCTTTGACTCCTTGGACTAGGATCACTATAGGACATTTTTGACTTGTAACTTAGGCTTAGGGGGCTTTGGTATGATGTTTCTGGAACATAGTGACTAATGGCCCTCCTTGATATTGCTTTACTCTATACTTTTGCCCTACCAACACTGATATTTGTAACTCATTCTTCCCTTTTCCTATTTTAAACCTTTATGGGTGCCATATTCAAGGTTTTTAGCTCATTGTCCTTTATTTTTCATATTCTTTTTCTTTTTAGCTCACAATTTAGGCCTCTGTTGATTTTTCTTGCACCGGCTCAAATTTTCCCCTTTTATGCCTCACTAGCTTCCATCCCCATTTACTGTGATTTTCCTTACATTAGCCGCCCTCAACTTAGGCTTTTGGCTTGAGTTGAGGTACACAATATCCAACCTATGAAACAGGGCTATGTTTTGTAGCCACCCTTAACTTAGACTTTTTGCCTGAGTCGATGTACACAATATTCAAGGAAGGACCAGGGCTAAAATCAGGATTTCACATTCAAAAAGGCTTAGTTACTTAAGTGTTTACAAAGAAAAGGGTACATGTAAAGCTCAAACATTAGGACCAAGGAATACATCAAGCATTTGGTTGGTTATTTAGGCTAAGTGCACTAATATGAATAACGACCTAAGATCCTTTCCTAACCAACTAACCTAGAGTCTTAGTCAGTGTAACAGGGCAAGTTTTGAATTGAAAAACAGTATAACAATCATGTGAAGAAGCTCACACACACTTAGCACTGATTACACTATCAACATAGACCTTAGATTATGTTTTTCATCATAATTAAACCTCAACTTATTAGAACAACATTGTCAATCATTGATTTCACATGGTTGTTATCAAAACTACCTAACACAAAAATTTATCGGGTATCATGTAATGACCTGACATAAGGGCCTAACCATCACATGATGAATGAGATACCCAGAGGTACCTCACCTGAGATATCTAAGCATCTTAAGCATTCAGAGACATTAAATAGAACATATTGTAGAAAAATCATATGGAAAAAGGGCTACAGACCATCTTATGCGATGAAGCAACATTAAAAAGTAGTCAATTTAAAAAATATCATTTTTCCATAAGCATACCACTAGTGCATATGAACAAAACCAATAAGGTCGATTTCCATTAAATAGTAATAACATCCATAATAGACAACATAGAAAGTAAACGCCTCAGAAGGGCTATAAATACATCTTCTAAAACCAAATACATAAGGAGTGAGAAATAGGTGGAGTCCCGAACTAGGGGCTCACCATAATAAATAGCTAGTCTCAAATGCCAACTAGTAGGCATAAGCTGGTGGAGGAGTACCTGTCCCTACATGGTTAAATCATACAGACAAATATGCATTAGTACTTTGGAATGTACTAAGTATGTGAGATACAATGCACGAATCAAGATGTAATGCCATCATATTTAAACATAAAAAATAAGTATACAAAAGGTTAATGGGTCATGAAATAAGCCTAAACATGCATAAGGAATATAGCTCAGATCAATATGAGACAATGTGTATTATAAGATATATCATAGGATCATGTAAACTTGTGCGAATACACCATAACCAATAATAAGACCATGTGAGCTACTACATAGAATCTAATGAACTCCTTCCATTGGGAAAAGATCGATGCACTTCTTCCATTGAGAAAAAAGGAATCTACTTGCCAAGGTAGATATCCAAAACTTAGTAACTCTGCAATTGCATCTTTCATAACTTTTCGGCCTATGTGGACTCACTAGCCTAGCCTATAAGGCTTCTATGGTAGGACATAGTTAGAGACATCGAGATTTAGCTTCAAGGGATCATGCCTCAACTAGCAGGATGACTCCTAACCTTTAGTCCTCTCGGTATTAAGTTATCCCATAAAAATCTTTTAAAACGTATTCTTAGAATCATAACTAGCACTTATACGAGTAGCTCGAACTTAAGAATCTTTCATAAACAACTTTAGGGTAATAATCATTATACATATATCTTTGGTAAATTTTAACTTTGAATCTTTTCATAAATGCCCTAATCATAGTCATAATTCATAGAAAACTTTCATCGAAAATAAGTGCACCTAATTGATGCATGAAACAATCATAAATCACATGAGTCTTATGAAATTTATTTAAAAAGGAATATCGAAATCACCCAACCTTACTCATATCAAAACCCCTCAGAGAATCAACATCATATTTCAAATATATACATATTTTTACTTAGCAAGTAATCATTGGACTTTATGAATATCATATAGTAACTTAAAAATCATGAAATTATCATAAGCATGCATTATGAGAAACTTAAAGAAAAGGTAAAATGCATATTAAGGAACTATATGGGTGAAAGAATACCCATAAATCAACTCATATACCTGGGGAACTTAGAGAGAATCAGAATTGAAGCCTTGGGGAAGAGACTTGGAAGTCCTAGCTTTTTTCTTGGGATTTCTTGAGGACCTCTTTTGCTTTGAAGAATTTAGGAGTATAGAATGAAGGTAATTAGGGCTTGTAGGCTAATATAGGTTCTGTTTCTATCCCAAAATGACATAGTTTTGAATTAAAATTGATGGAAATGCTTAAATTGCCCCTTATTAAAAATTATCGATAGCCATCTATGGGACCCCGACTATGAGCCGTAAATTAACTTATGAGCCATAAGTCCTTTCATATGATGGCTCACTTGAGAATCCTGAAATATGACTTTTGCTGAACTTAAAAGCACGACAAACAGGATGGGACATACAATTACTTATGGGCTGTGGTTGGACTCGTAGACCTTCCATACTTAGACAAATTTCACCTTATTCTTGACCTCTTTCTATGAAACCTTATATAATACATATCATATTCTATGGGCTATTTGATAACTCATAAATCACCTTCCTAAAAACTCCAAATTTCTTTCATGTTTGGGGTCCCACTCATGAACCTATCTATGAGCCATAATATTACCTATGAGTCGTAACTTGGTCCATAGGTTACTCCATACTTGGAAACTTTTCCCTTTCTTGAAATTCTATGTTTAAGAACTAACCTTATGGGTCATAGAAAAACTCGTGATCCATAAACTGTCTCATGAACCAGGTTCTAGTTATTTTTTAGGAAAACTTTTCAACACTTGAGGCTCCTAAACTGGGGATCATTACATATCATTCTTCAACAAAACTAACATATGCCACAAAGTTTAGTATAATATGCTACTAATACTACTTACACATCCTAAACATGTCGGTTCAATATAAAATAAATGTCCTTTGGAAAGAACACAAGCAAGAGAACCCCTCAGACTAAACAATTAGGATATTTATTGGCTATGGTTTCAAACTTTGCTGAGGCTTATAACTACCCACACCTTATTGAAAAAGTTTTGCATTGTCCTCAATGTAACAAAATATAAGTAAAGTAAAACATAAGGGTCAATAAAAACATGCCTGGGTGCCTAAGTGCCTGTCTTTGGCTGTGTCTAACCACCCTCAACTTGCCTGGTGGTCTTCTCAGTATCGGTAGTATGTTTGGAGGGTTCAACACTCCTCATCTTCTCAAGCTCACGTTCTTGTCGAGCCCTTTCATTTGTAATGAAACCTAGTTTAGCAGCCTTGAATTGCTCTAGCTCTATCAACTTTATCTCTCACCCTCACAATATTTGGATCAAAATCCTCTAAATGAGGTCTCTTCCCAAGTGTGCAGAGTGGTGTCTCCGTTAAAGCAAACAAGTCAACAACTGCCTTAGTAGTGCCAGGTATAGGAAATACGAGCTGTGCTAACACTGTTGCTCTTATCTCGGTATGAAGCTATTGGATCTCCTTCTGAATGGCTGTCATATCAGCAAGTTAGGCTGAACTAAGGCTCTACTCTATTCGCCTTTCAAAAGCATCAGTGAAACCATATATCTGTGCAAGTCTCTCTTCAAGTTTGGTCACAAAGTATGACTATGCACGTTCCTTAACCTCTACAATCGTATGGTGAACCCAATGCGTGATCTACTATAGCAACTGAGTCAACTGGAACTTAGTGCGAGTCTGTCGCTATGCTAGAGTCTGAATCAATATCGCAGACAGTATACCATGCTGATGGGGAAGGCTGTTTGGGCACGACCTCTGGTGTAGGAGTAGAAGTGGTTGTAGGACCTATCTCTATCTCAGCCTCTATCTATGGGGGCCCCTCAATCACTGAAGCAGCAGTAGTAGAAGATGAAAGAGTTTTAGACTGCGATTCTACGACAAACATCTTTGGTAGATGAACTGGTGGCTGTGGTACTCACTGGAAGGGGATAGGATTTTCATCATCCTTTATCAGGCTGGCTTCTAGTGTCCTCTCACTTTGATCATAGTTTCTATGGTGTATAGAAGCTCCACCCCCAACTCTATATATAGACAATAGATCAAACACTAGAAAGGGATTGAGGTGGACCTCTTCAGGGCTCTCTTATGTATCTCCTCAGCTATCAACTGAACCTTGCCAATATCATAGACAACAATGATACTGGCAATCAAACCTGCATGATCCAGAGTCAAAGTATTATCAGTATTAGTCGGTCAAATCCGTAAACAAACTACAGCCCACCAAAATTTACCGGTGAAACTGAGTGATGCCTTCATGATAGCTGCTGCTGTAGAAATCCAATTAGGGTCCTGGCCATAGTCTATGATCTAACATATTAGTATGGCCTTTCAAGCTTATTTCTCATCAAACTCTAGTCCCTGGTCTACGTCAGTCGGTAGTTATACTCAGTTGTTGTCCTGAGGGCCGGATACTTGAAAAAAATAAAACTTAATGGATGGTGGCCTCAGAGATATCAACTGGGACTCCTCTTACCATTGTCTAAGTTATGCCAGGCTATAAAAGGAATCTCTTCCCTTTTAGGGTCGACTCCGTGGTGGTAGCTGATGTACTGTCAAAATAAAGCACATTTGATGCCTGAAACAAGGGATTTTGCAAGTTCTTAATGTGACTTTTTATGGTTTTTATGTTGTTTTTAGAAAAGATAAGTTGGCATGATTTTTGGATTAAATTACAGGTTTTGCTAAAGTATAGGACATATAAGTCATTCTACGAGTCATAGCCCAAGCTATGAGTCATAAGATGCTGTCGTAGTAAGAAACAGTGAGTAAAATCAAGAATTTGCTAAGTGGAGGTAAACCCTACAAGGCCACTTTATAAGTCATAGGTTTCATTACGACTCGTATAGGTAGGATCTTAGCATGAAACAGTGAGCTAAAAGTTTTGACCAAAAACTGAAGGCCTAGACTATGAGAGAATCATATGAGTTGTAGCTTACACAATACCTCATAACTGTTGGTCGTATAAGTCAAATCCAAAATACCAAAAACTAACCATGAAACCCCAATTGCAACTCGTAGGTCACCCTATGAGTCGTACCTGCGTGACGTACCTGCTGTCAACTATCTTTTCTATTTAATTTTAGGGTTAAATTATAAATAGTAAAATACTTAATGATAGGGTTTTAGAGAGAGAGAGCTCAGACATTGAATATTGGGTAGAACACTTTGAATATTCTCTCTTGAATATTCTAAGGGTTTTTCTAGGGTTTAGTGTAGATTATCATTTTTAATTGGAAGACCCACTTTTGGAGATTGAAAACCTTACATTGTACTTATTCTCCATTAATCTAAGCTTGTGGTTTGCAACTTGTGGTGTTATTATTCTTCATTATTTTGGGTAAACTCTCAACTATATCTTCTATTTTTATTGTTGTTGATTTTGCCTTAGCCATGAGTTGCTAAGCACCCACAACTTGGGGTTGTAGGAACCATGAATATTTGACTTGAAATAACCTAGACTTTGTATATTTCTTTGATTAGGGTTTTGCATGTATTGTTTATTTTCCTTCATTTTGATTGATGTTTGGTAGTGTCGAACACTGAACCCCGCCTACTATCATGATCCCAACCAAGGTAGTGATGAATAGGAAAAGGGAAGTAGACGACAGGATTCGATTGATGTGTTCTCGTCTAATCATCCAAACCTAATCAAGGAGAGGTTGACTGGGACAATGGGTAATGGTTAGTTGGCACACCATGGTTGCTGACTAAGTCCCATGGTGAAATGTGACCTTTACCTTCACAAGAGGGCTGGAAGAACCTAGGTTACCATCTTGCATGCGAATATGCAATTAGAGTTATGTTGTCTAGGGTAATTGAGTTAACGAAATTCCCAAGTTGTCCCTAAATTTGAGTGTCTTCCCAAATAATTAGCATAGTGTTTATTTTTATATTTATTTTTGTTCATAAATCACAACCCCCAACCCATTTAGAGATTTTAGTAATCGGTGTTTGAAATGATTGATAGTGAATCTATATAGTCAAGCCCCATATTCCATGTGTATCGATCCTAACCTATGGTTAGGTTTATTGCTTACTGTGACCGCTTTATTATTAGAGCATGAACATCATAAAAAATTATGGCGCCATTGCTGGGGAATACAACTAGGTTCTTGCCTTGATATCACTATTAGTTAGTTCAAGTATTAATTTCTAGACCTCTTGTATTTTACTTTTATTGTTGTTTTTGGTTGCTAGGCTTATTTGCACGTTGATTGGCACCATGACCGAACAAAAGCTCTGCATCATAAGTGACATGTTAGAGACCTTGTAGAGACATGTCCTTCTCTATGGGGAAGAGTCTGAAGATGCTCAAATTCACCTGCAACATTTTCTCAAATGTTGAGGGGGGTGCTTGGGATAAGACATCTTGCTTGGGAGGCCAAGGCTCTCCAAATCTTTCCCTTGACTCTCAGGAGTGAAGCTGCAGAATGGTGGTCAATTCTCCCACCAGATTTTTATCCCAAATGGGAGGAGGCACAGAGAGTCTTCCTCATGAATTTTTATAAAAGGCCGAATAAGCAAAAGCTACAGGATAACATCTGTAATTTTAAATGAGTGCCAGGAGAATCTTTGGTAGTAGCTTGGGAAAGGTATAAGAAGTGACTAGGGATGAAGCAGAACTATTGTCTGATTGATGATCTATTGATGACTAGTTTCTACCGAGCACTAACCTTTGAATAATAAGGACATGCTGATGCCTTGTTTGGAGGGGATTGTTGGGCATTTCTAAGGCGGCCGTTCAATGAAATTATAAAATACATGGAAAAACTATCTGTCGTCACCCAAGTTTACCAGCCACTTCAAAAACAGCTAGTGCTATCCACTAGTGCATCAGAAGGAACCCCAAGTACTACCAGAAAGAAGAGTGTGCTAAATTCACTTAGGTTACACACCAGCAATGCATCACTGATAAACTCTCAAGGATTGAACGTATGCTTGAGCAAGTGCTTACTAAGACCAACAACCAAGATGAGCTTATATAGGAGATAAAGTTTGATATCATCAAGAGAAATTACAAAGTGGACCAACAAGTAATGGCAATACAAAGACTTGATGACAGGGTTGAGCAACTTGTAACATGATTAGAGTCAGCACAAAGAGATCAGAAGCCAGATGAGTAGAGATGAGACTTCATCAACCCATGAGGAATCTGAGTACTTATGATGACAAAATTAAGCCACGATGTTAAATAAGATACTTTTTGGGAGGCAACCCAAGTATCTTTCATGTTTTTAGTTTGTTTTAAGTTTAACTTAGATATTTAAATTGTTAGGCAATAGGTTGATGGTTGTTTTGATGTGTTGAGACATTGGATCAGTTGTATTATGTTGGACATTGGTGTATTTTGAGTTTTGATTTGCAAGTACAGACCAAAAGGTGAAGAGTTGAGGAAAATTGCATGTGGAGCAGCCTCTACGAGAGGGCCTACGAGTCTTAGTTCACACTACGACTCATAGTCATGCCTTGTAGAGGGAAATAATGTTTGATTAAAATTAGCACACACACTACGAGCCAATCTTACAATTCATAGGGTCTTCTACGAGTAGTAAGTAGGGTTCGTGGTGCCTAGGTATGAATTTTCATTTTCCTAAGTATTGACATATGCTATGAGACCACGACATATGAGTCATAGGTAACCCTATGACTCGTAATTGGGGTTTCGTAGTCCCAATCCATATAATTTTAAAAGTTGACCTGATTTAATATAAAAAGGGGTCCTAGAATATTTCCTAATCCCTTTCCCCTTCAATTTTTCTGATTAATATTTTAACAACCCATGTCATTTTCTGGCAAGATTTCTGGCGAGCACCAATACTAAGGGTTTCAGCTCCCCTTTTCTCTCTCAATGCATCTACTTGCTTTGTATTTTCTCAATTGGTATGCATTCTTAGTTAAGTTTTATGCCTAACTTTTATGATCTTCTTGAAGTTGTTGGATGATTATATGTTTGGGTGTGATAGTGAAAATGCCCATGAGAAAATGGTTGTCTAGGCATGAGAATTGGGGTTTGTCAATTAAAATTCCTTAATGTTGTTTTGAATTGCAAATTCACCTTTGTTGGTTACCTTTGATATTGATACCTTGTCATATCTAGTGTCGATCATGGTTATTATAGTGAATAATTATGGATTGATCAACTATTGGGTTTATGTCAAAGTGTAATTTAGTTGTTGATAGGTGTTTCGGTTGAGCATGATCTTTTGAGATACCCTTTGCATGAATTTGCTTCTTATCCCTTTGAACTCCCATGATTTTTATGTAGTGTTGATTGTTGTGATTTTAGGGATCGAAAAATTTTGGGTATCGTGAAAGTAATTGGGGATTGTTGTTTGATTGAGGAGTAGTGATTGATTGTGTTGATATGAGTGATCTTGGGTCTAATCATGTTCTTGAGATGTCATTTTGCTTCAGTGCTTTTTATTTATTGATTTGAATCATTTTGTTTTGGTCCTGGTGGGTAGTTTACAAGCACCCCAGGCGCCTTCAATTTTCTACTACAAGGACCCATTATAAGTCATAGGTCACCCAATGAGTCTTAATGGTCACTCATAGGAGACAACTGTCACCTGTGGTTCCTTAACATTTACCATACGAGACCCACCTATGACTTAGTTCAAGTATTAATTTCTAGACCTCTTGTGGTCACCCAATGAGTCTTAATGGTCACTCATAGGAGACAACTGTCACCTGTGGTTCCTTAACATTTACCATACGAGACCCACCTATGACTCATAATTCCTACTATGAATCATAGTGAGGGACTCATCGGAACTGCCTTGTTCTAAAATGTATTTTGTTCCCTACCATGAGCCCAGGATACGACTCGTAGGTCAACTTATGAGTCATACCTGAGACTCGTATCTGTGATCAGAATGTTATTTTTTAGGTGCCTTAGCACTACGAGGCTGTTGTACGACTTGTAGGACACCCTACTAGTCGTACCTGTACCTCGTACCTACAGATCTGCGTTAGACCTTCCTTATTCTGAATGGAATTTTGTTCCCTATTATGAGCTATTGATACAACTCGTAGGTCAACCTACGAGTCGTACCTATAGATATGCAGTTGATTCAGTGCACTGTGTTTATGTTTTCTTTTATTATTTTTGTTACTCTTTGTTGATTTGTCTTTGTGGTTCCTATTTGATTCAAACATTATGGTGCTCATTGTGTATTATGGGGTTGAATTTTCAGGACATATGGCACCGAAGGTGAGAAAAGAAGCAATTAAAGCTTTGGGGTGACGGTTGAGGGATGACCTTTCTGATGAAGAGCAATCTGAGGGATCTGTGGAAGTTTACAGAGTCTGCATAGACCCCGAGGCAAATGTACCTTAAACTGCTGGTACTGATTGAAGTTACTAGCCCCTCCCAGTCTGAAGAGGAGGGTGATGAAGATGGGTCAGATGATGGCCTCTCACTTTAGGAGTCAGGGTCTATAGAGGCATCTCAAACCCAACCTGAGGGGGCTAATTCTCAACCTCCAGTAGACCCTACTACTACTGTCACTTCCACAGACCTTAGAAATACTAGATGGTGTGTTCTAAGCATGAAGGAAATATATGACATAGGGCTAGAACCAAAGGGCAAGGGAAGCATGTTTGACAATTTCATAAGGAGTTGAGACTCAACTATTCTAAATTGAGCAGGGTACCATACTTGGGGGCAGAGATCAATAGTCACGGGCTTGGATGGCTATCACAAAAGTTGGGCAAGTATGCCCCATATCTGGTCCAAGAATTTTATGTCGCCTATCATGCTATTATTCTCTAAGATCTTCCTAGATGGAAGAAAGCTATAGAGCGGCCGAGGCTACGCAAAGTTCTAGTCTGGGATGGAATTATTGATATTTCAGAGGAGAATATTAGGAGGGTCCAATTCGGGCCAAACTACAGAGTACCTCATTTCACTGTAGAGTATGATAATAGGATTACAAAGATGAGGAAAGAAATGTGCAAGAAGAATGTGGAGATGAAGACCGAGTTGCTCAGGTGGATAGCCAGCCAGATATCTGAGGACGGTTTTGAGCCTACGTAGGTCATAAGCCATGCTAATCAGATTGTGAAGTCCCACCTTTCCTTCTGGGCTAAGTTTTGGTGGTCTATTATCCATTGGCGTATCAGACCTACTTTCATGGATAATGTGATCACATTAGAGCAAGCTGTACTATTAGCCAACATTCTAGCTGGCTACGATATTGATTGGGGCCGAGTTATGACTGAGCAGATCCATGAGTTGGTGATTCCTACCCAGACCTCATTGCCTTTTCCCATCCTGATACACAGATTGTGTAAGGAAGCAGGGGTACGAGTCTCCCTTCACTTGGACCCATATATCAAGGCCCTGCACACCATGGATCCCAGCCTAATTAAGGCTAATGAAAACCAGTGGCACTAAAGAGAGCAGCTTCTCCTCTAGTACCATATTCATTCCCCATTAACCCATAAACTAAGGAGCATACTCCAACAACCACCAGTGCTACTCCAGCTACTTCAGATCCATCTCCACTTATTGGGATGAGGCGATGGCATCCTCCAGCACACCTGCACTAGCACCTTCTACTACACAGGTTGACTTTGTAGACTTTTCTCTTATGTATGCTTTTGCTTTTTAGGTATATGTATGGAGAGTAGCAAAGACAGAACTCCAGTTCAGCAGGTTAGCTTGCCAGATCAGACCGTGGGTCCATCAGATAGTCTATGACTCGAAGAAGAGGGCCAAGGCATACACTTCTGAGTTGATAATGAGAGAGTTAGAGCAGTGGATGCCAGAGTAGATGTCTTTGAGGATCAGGTCCAGAAGAGACTCGAGAATGTCTGGCCTACTGAGATGACTGCTGTTACAGAGGAGTTGGCAAAGTTCAAGGCCGACTTGTTAAAGATATTAGCGGCCCCGATAATAGTCCTGGAGGTGGCACATGCGGATGATGATGTATTTGACCTATTCAGTGACCGCCCACATACTCATGGGAAGAGGCCCCTCGAGAGTGACAACCCAGCAAAGAGCCAGAAGAGGCTCAGGACTATTGATGAGGCAACAACGCTGGAGGAGCAGATACATGATGAGGTGGCACAGGAATCTTTAGCTCTGGCAGCATTGAGGATGGATCGAGAGCAGCAGATAGCAAGAGGAGGTGGGAGCTCAGGTACAGCTGCAGCCCGGACCACTGAGGAGGAGAGTAGACCATAGAAGCCCCAGGACCCCCAAGATCAGATGGATGTCGGTGCTTGAGCACCATGTGTTTGATATTTTTTACCCCCATCCTTATATGGTACCTATGGATACTTTGTTCTTTGTGGTAGACAATATTTTCTTTATGTTAGTTTTTGAATACTTTTAAATGTTGTGTTTTGAATGTTGTTTTTAACTATGTTTTGGATATTTGGTTTTAACTTTTTGTTTTTCATATATATATATATATATGTGTGTGTGTGTGTGTGTGTGTGTGTGTGTATGTGTGTATGTGTGTATATGTGTATGTGTGTGGGATCAGAGAGCCAAAATATTGGACCAAAAAACTGAAAGCCAAGACTACGAGGGAAACATACGAGTCGTAGATATGTGTATGTGTGTGTGTGTGTGTTTGTTTACTTTGAGGATAAAGTATCTTATTTTGGTGGGGTGTGGGAAGTTATGGATTAGGGTGAAGTCTAAGTAACCTCAAGTTCGTAACTTCCCCGTATTTTTGATCTCAAAGTTTTCTTGCCGTGTTTCTTTTTCCTTGTGGATGTTCTTAGTATCTGTTGAACCGGCATGTTTAGGTAGTGTAGATAATTTGTAGATATATAGTAGTTACTATCTTCTAGGCATATATACAATCTTGAAATGCTTTTTGAATGTTTTTAAAATTTGGTACCCTAAAATTTTTTCAGGTTGTTGGTTATTTTTGCAATCATGCATGTGATTAACTGGAAATGTTTGTTCTAATAAGGAGAAGACAAGTTGATGCTTGAAGCATGACCTGTGAGTCTATACTTGATTGTATATGCGATGCCATGTGTGTGTGAGTTTATTTTGCCGCATTCATGTATTATGTATGGACTCAGAACTTGCCTTATTACTTTAAGATTGGACTGGTGATGTGGTTTGATTGGGAAAGGATCTTAGGCCATTGTTCTTTTAGTGAAGTCCACTTTTGCCCAGATGACCTACCAAATGTGATAGTTGATCCCTTGTTCCAATTGTTTGAGCTTCTCATGTACCTGTTCTTTCTTGACACCTAGCTAGCCTAGCCTTGCCTTGTTTTATGAAATACCTTGATATTGGCCCTGGTCTATCCTTGAACATGTGAAACTTGATTGAGGCTAAAAGCCTAAGTTGAGGGTGGCTACGAATAGTGGCCCTTGTTTGGGGAATAGATATTGTTTGCTTCACCTCGGGCTAAAAGCCTAAGTTGAGGGTGGCCTTTATTGTGGTAAAGTAATGAAAAGGAGGTGGTTAGTTGGAAAAGACACAAAGAAATGAAAAAGTCATATGCCGGGTGAGAAAAAGAAAAATAAGTTGCCTTGGGTTGATGAGAATAGCAAAAATGAGTTCAAAAATAAGGCATAGCTAAAAAGAGAAAGAAAACACCTGGGAAAAGCTTGAAAAGGAAGAATAAGGGCAGATTTGGTGAAAATGGTTGAGTCATGGAGGTAAAAGTGTTGATAAACATGGTTCAAGGATAAATTTTAGTCACTACTTGCCTAAAATGCCATACCAAAGCCCAATTAGCCTATGATACAACCCTATTAAGTCTTAAAGTGATCCAAATCCACTTTGTCATTAGTCTGGAGTTGAATATAGAGGCAAGCTCATGGTGATAATCATTATGCATGAATTTTATTTGTGAGAGTGAGAATGCTTGGACAGTCCCTGAATTTTAAATGCTCTTTGAGTAATAAAGAAGGACTTCCTTTTTGTGAGTGCAGTTGCACTGCATGATTGGCATATGACTAGTCCAGTGATTGTGGATTGGTAATAATCCTTTGCTTGTCATAGTTTGATTATCGGATATATCTTTATGATTTGGTTCGCTTGGTAGCTTTGCAACCGGGTTTTGAAAATGAGAATTGGGTACCTGAATTGGAGTTAAGTGATGTATATGCCATTAGAGTAGCTACTATGTGTTTCTCATTGTCTGCTTTGATTGAGTTGTTGGTTGAGGATAACCAACAGTTCTAAGTTAAGGGTGTTGATGTGCTGTTAAAATACAACATATTTGATGCCTGAAACAAGGGATTTTGCAAGTTCTTAATGTGACTTTATATGGGTTTTATGTGTTTTTATGTTGTTTTTGCAGAAAAGATAGGTTGGTATATTTTGGGAGGAAATTACAGATTTTGCTGAAGTATAGGACATACGAGCTGTTCTACAAGTCGTAGCCCAAGCTACGAGTCATAGGGTACTCTCGTAGCAAGAAACTGTGAGTACAATCAAGAATCTACTAAGTGAAGGTCAACCCTATGAGGCCACTCTAAGAGTCGTAGGTCTCACTATGACTTGTATAGGCAGGATTGTAGTAAGAAACAGTGAGCTAAAATTTTGGACCAAAAACTGAAGGCCTAGACTACGAGAGAAGCATACGAGTCATAGTCTACGCAACGACTCCTAACAGTGGGTCATAGAAGTCAAATCCAAAATACTAGAAGCTGACCACAAAACCCCAATTATGACTCGTAGGTCACCCTACGAGTCATACCTGGGCAACGTACCTGCTGCCAGCTATCTTTTCTATTTAATTTAGGGTTTAATTGTAAATAGTATAAATACTTAATGATAGGGTTTTAGAGAGAGAGCTCAAACATTGAATATTGGGTAGAACACTTTGAATATTCTCTCTTGAATATTCTATGGGTTTTTCTAGGGTTTAGTATAGATTCTCATTTTTAATTGGAAGACCCAATTTTGGGGATTGAAAACCTCACATTGTACTCCTCCATTAATCCAAGCTTGTGGTTAGCAACTTATGGTGTTATGGTTCTTCATTGTTTTAGGTAAACCCTCAACTATGTCTTCTATTTTCATTGTTGTTGATTTTGCCTTAACCATGAGTAGCTAAGCACCCACAACTTGGGGTTGTAGAAATCATGAGTAGTTAACTTGAAATAACCTAAACTTTGTACATTTCTTTTGATTGGGGTTTTGCATGTATTGTTTATTTTCCTTCATTTTGATTGATGTTTGGTGGTGGCCAACACCAAACCCCGCCTACTATCACGATCCTAACCAATGTAGTGATGAATAAGAAAAAAAAGTAGACGACAGGATTCGATTGATGTGTTCTCATCTAATCAACCAAACCTGACCAAGGGAAGGTTGACTAGGACAATAGGTAACGGTTAGTTGGCACACCATGGTTGCTAACCAAGCGCCATGGTGAAATTCAACCTTCACCTATACAAGAGGGCTGGAAGAACCTAAGTTATCATCCTGCATGCGAATTCCCAATTAGAGTTATATTGTCTAAGGTAATTGAGTTAAAGAATCATGGAGAACACAATTCCCAAGTTGTCCTTAAATTTGAGTTTCTTCTTGAATAATTAGCATAGTGTTTATTTTTATTTTTATTTTTATTTTTGTTCTTAAATCACAACCTCCCCCCCCCCCCGGTTTAGATATTTTAGTAATCGGTGCTTGAAATAATTGATAGTGAATCTATATAGTCAAGCCCCATATTCCCTGTGGATTCGACCCTAATCTATGGTTAGGTTTATGGTTGACTGCGACCACTTTGTTATTGGAGTGTGAACATCATCAGTAGCAGTGTAGGCTACATAGAACTCTCATACAACCACCGGGGAGCACTTCCCCAATGGGGTTGCCAACCACTCTAGATAATACCGGGCCATGGTTTACTAGAGTGTAGGAGCACTATCAAGCCCTGATGTCATGATCTGCAACTCCTCGAATATAGTTTGGCACTATCAGACCCTCTCATCGTGTTGGATGTCCTCATGATATATACCTTACATGTGTCTAACATACCAACATCTCACCAATGCATCTATCGAGGCTGGAGGTACTAGAGATGCTAGGGTGGACTCAGACCTGGACTTATCTCCTAACTCTGAGTCATCTTTTTCATATGTATCTACTTGAGACCCCTTCTCGGAGTCTGTTATATGTATGGAGCTGCTCTATTCGGTGTCTCCCTCGTCAAACTGGGGAGGCTAGACAACTATAGCCTAAGTCTGGAGCAGCACTGTCTGTCTGGCTACAGCCCGTGTATATCTTCGCTCGACGCCCATATCTTACTAGATGCCAAGCTTCTCTAGGGACCCACTGGCCTCAAGAGTGGCCATGATATCCGAAGGCTCGTGCCATAATCTGGTCTATATGGCCCAAATCTCGCTCTTATTTGGTTTAGCAACCATTGTACTTGAAACACACAATTAACAACACATGTAAGTCCTACAAGTATAGGAAGTAAAGATAAAAAAAGTTATTAAAATAAGTGATAGAAAGGCCTACCTAGGCTCATCTACGGGTCATAGGGTAGACTATTGACCATAGAAGGCCTTCGTAGATGGTAGGTATAGTAATTCTAGTTATTGGAAATGCACTTATGAGACCAGGTATGACTCATAAAGAAGACTACAAGCCATAGATTGAGTCGTAGATATAATTCTAGAATCCATATTTGCAGGCAAAGGAACCTATGAAACCAAGTTATGAGTTATAGGCTAAACTACGATTCGTAAGTGGCTTTATCTAATGGTATCCCTGAAGACCCCAAGCTACTGATCTAAACCTATGAGGGGTAACTTTAGTCCATGGACTAATCCACGGGTCGTAGACGGCCCTTGTGCTGTAAAAAGAATAGAAACGTGGGTTTCTTAAGGCCATCACATTGATTCCATTAATCAATATCAAACCAGAAATCATAGCCAACAACAGGGATACTAATCTAAACAACATTAAAGTAACTTTATGCACCCAAATCATCCCATAACATATTTTCACTAAGTAACTCAACACCCAACATGTGCGAATCATTAATCTACCCCATCACCCATCAATTTAACATGCACATATCACATTAACCACTATTTGACCAATGATTTAGCATAATATCATTCCATACATGAAATCACATGCCAATCACAACAAAGTAGATTAGTATAATTTCAACGACAAGTGACTCCATGATTTCAAATAGTGATAAAAACTTATTTAATGGCCAATTATCAATTTCATTATCCCAGCGTGTAATTCATGCACCACCTTATAAATTAATTTCTTTATTTACCAAGCAATTTAAACTCACTTAACAAGGTATTTTATGAATTCATCAATGATTCACACAAGCATGTTGATGGTCCAAGTTTCACAGCATTAATCAAATGGTGCTAATCACATAATACACTTCCTTCATAATTGACAGCAAACACAAGGGTACAAACTTCATTGAATTATTCTCGATAATCTCTCAAACCAATGACATAATTTTTCAGACAAAAATTAAAGTTGCAATAGAAGCACATATCAGAATAGTGATCAACTAAGCTAAAAAATAGCAATAAAACTCAAGAGAATGGAACCCTAGGCATGTCGGACTCTCTGCTATGTGGCTAGATTTGGTCGAAAAATATAGTGGTGGTTGACGGTGATCTAACTTAGGGAAGAAGAAGGGATGTGTTGGTATTTCCCGAAAAGTGAGGGGTAATTGTGTTTCCCAACTATTTATTTCACGATCTGGGTCAGGTTTATGTAGGGTTCAGATCCCACGAAATCCCAATTATGGGCCATAAGAGGATCTATGGCCTGTAAGCCAGTGTCTCATGGTTTCAAGAACCCTAATTTTTAGACATTGGCTTTACGAATCCACTTATGGGACGTACATATACATACCCCCCACCCCCACCCCCGTGTGTTGGATTGTAAGTGCCCCCAATACTGAACAAGTTTAGAAATCTTACCTATGGTCTACGAGCCCCATTCATGACCCATAGTGTTATCTACGAGCCATAAAGTTTGCTTGTGGATTGGAGTGCAAAAAATTTTGCCTACTGGAAGTCATTCTATGAGTCAGTGTATAAGTCGTGGTATGAACCACAACCCATAGAAACTGTCATAGAATCAACTTCCCTCACTTTGAAGTACTGGCTTGCTGACTTAACCATGTTCCTGCATATTCTCCATAGAACAAACAGTTACCCTATAATCGACTAGTCTTTGAGTCCAAAATTACAACCAAAAACAAGAATATTAAACGACTTACAAGTCAAAAAAGCAAAAATAAAACAAACACATAAAAGTTATGGTAAATACATTGGGTTGCTTCCCAAGTAGCGCCTGATTTAGTGTTGCGACATGACCTAGACAACTTGGTTACACAAACTTCACCAAGTGCCAAAAACTCCATCTTTAGATCATCAGGTCTTTGTATACACTGACAAATATTGAAGACAAATTCTTCATCATTTAATCGAAACATGAGTTGGCCTGATTCCATGTCTACTAATTTTCACCCATTAGCTAGGAAAGCCTTCCTAAGATGATTGGGACTTCGAAGTCGACCTCGCAATCTAGAATCATGAAGTCTACAAGGAATATGAATTTTTTCACTTTGACAAAAATGTCGAACAATATCCCCATAGGCTTCTTCACTGTCCTATTAGCGATAAACAACCACATGCTTGCTGGTGTAAGGGATCCCAAGCCTAACTTTTTAAATATTTCAAGAGGCATTAAATTGATGCTGACACCTAAATCATTTAACGCCTTTGAAAATTCCATATCTCTAATAGTGTAGGGTATAGTGAATGCTCTGAAATCTTCTTTCTTCTGCACCAATGACCTTATTGTAATCGCACTGCAATGTTAAAGCTTTTGCGTGAGCTATTGGCTCACAGTCGTCTTCTTCATCACTAGATCCTTTATGAATTTTGCAAACTCGGGCATTTTCTCCAATGCCTCAATGAGAGATATGTTGATCGTAAGCTGATTCAACATGGAGATGAAGTGCTGAAAATTACCTTTCTCCTCCTTTTTTTTGAGTCTCTAAGGAAAAGAAGGTGGAGGTCTAGGTATGGGTTTCAATTTCTTTGGCGTCACTACCTTACCGCTCACCCTATCCTTGGCATTAGCATCCCTAGTCTCTATATCTTTGCTATCTACCATCTCCTCATGAATCTCATCATTATCAACTAGCGTTAGTGGGTTCATTATTTGCTTGCCACCACGTGTCGTCACTGCCATGCACTACCTATCATTCTTTAGATTCTAGACTGTGTTGCTTAGCAATGTACCTTTTTGACAATGATTTAATTGAGTAGACATCTGATGGAATTGTTGCTCCAGCTGCTTGATAGCAACAAAATGAGAGTCAATCTTTTGATTAATGCTTCAGATGTCAAATTTCATCCCTTTAAGGTCTCATCCTGAGTGTCAGCCTTCTTCAACAATCTGTGGAACAACTCCACAATCCTTGAACTACTAGCTCTAGCATCATGATTGTGTGGTGGCATATATGGACCATTCCTATAACCATCTTTGCATCCCCAATCACCATCTCTATCCTGGCCCCTGTTCCTATCATAGTAGCTACCTTAGTTGTTATCTCTGGAAGCACCATTTCTGTTGAAGTTTCGACCTTTATTCCCTTGTCCTTGGCACTAATAGTCCTAACTGGACCCTTGGGAATTAGTTTGGAAACCCCCCATCTGATCAATTACAAAGCAAGTGTCCTCCTCATAGTAGGGCTCCTTATATATGGTAGCTTATGGAGGCTGATGGTTGATTGCATTTACTGAAACGACCCCAAAAAGTGCCCAAAAATGTGCCTAAAAAATGCCCACAATTGTAATTTCCATATATCTCAAAATTCATGCATGATATCAAAAATTTGACTTCATATTCTTGATTAAGGGGCAAAATTGAGTAGGAAATAGGTACAACTCTGATTTCAGAGTAACCGTAGAAAAATTTTATTTTCCAAAAATTTCAATTTCTAGAAACAGTGCGCGTTGGCTCCGCAATACAGAGCCGATGCGGAGCAGTGTATTTGGTTGCCAGTTTTATCTTATTTCGGCCTAAAGTCTTGGGTCTTGGGCCTAAGCCTTCCTATGAATAAAAACACCTATACTTAGTCATTTTCAACCCCATATCATTCAAGACATTCCCCAAAACCCTCTCTAACACTTAGACAAATATTTCACCCAAATTCAAGTGACTCAAACTTATTTGGATCTCAAGAAATTCATTCAAGCTTCAAGGTATCATTTGAATCGTCTTCAAGGAAATCCTCACATTTGAGGTATGTGGGTTTTACCCATTGGATCCTTTCACCGATGGTGCCCAACCTTCCTTTTTATGTAAGTTGCAAATTTTTTTAATCTTCAACATATAAACTCACATATGGGTCGTGAAACATTTTACGGCTCATCTGATAACTCATACTTTTCAACATCTTAAAATTAGCCTTTCCCTGGATCTAACCATGGCTCATCCTACGACTCAGAATAAACCATAGCTTGTAGAGAGCTCCATAAATCACCAAAAACTTAAAATTTGTAGACCCAAAAATCATTCAGAATCTTGTAATCCTACAAAATCAACATAAAAACACATCAAACCTACTAACATTACTTTTGAGAATACACAAAATTCCAAGTTCTAAGCATTAAAAGTATTGTATATTTGCAGTACATCAGCCTACACCCGAAAAAATCTCAATATAATAATAAAAGTGAAAGATTGAAACAGTCTAATAAGTAGATTCCATAAGACATTAAAGCTAAAACTATTCTAGAACTGGTGTCACATGTACAAGCCTCTACATACATAATACTCAATTGAAACACAGGTTTCAGTGTCTAGTTCCCTAATAGAATGTAACATAAGGTAAAATCCTCGAAGAACTATTGAAGGTACAAGAAGCTACCTCATGAGTGATTCTGAAGTCATTCCTAAAATGAAGGAAACTAACACAGAGGACCGGACTCACAACCTAAAAAAATGTAACAAGGAGTGAGCACCAAATGACAGATACTCAACAAAATGGAAACTAACCTAAAGTAAAGTAATGAAGAACAGAAGTACTTCTTAATACCTAATCACATACTGCCGAACTATAAATTTGCACTCAATAAAGTCCTAGCACAACATAATATACATACAAATCATAGATTATAAGTATAAACTCATCTCATAGAATCATACCTCAGTATATCTAACTGATACACAAGTTAAATAGTATAATAGATATCCAATATCATCAGCAAAATATGTAATAATATCAAAAAATGAACGATATGAGATGGAGCGAATGTCATGAGATGTAAATAATGTGATACAATGTTAAATAATCATGATGCATGTCTGTCCTACGATACATATCCGCTGATAACCTCAGACCAAATCCCATAAGGGCTTAACATAGATCATGTATCCACCATAACCATTTCTCTTTGGAATTTACTTTTATATCTTGCCAGAACCATTTCCCTTCAGTTTTTCATTTCTTTCTGTTCATTCTTTTTCTCTAGCCAGAACCATTTCCCTTTGGTTTTTTATTTCTTTTCTTTTTCTCTAGCCAGAGCTATTTTCCTTTGGCTTTTCATCATCAAGGGATCATAAAGCAAGCATATAATAGCATAATAGTCATGTTCATGGAAATATAATATGCAAGATGTCCATATGAATCATGTATTTTGATAATAAAAAATGAGTAACCCACAAGTACATAAGTATTCACAATATAATCCCAATCTCATCACAATTTCTATATACACATTAATTAATGCAAAATTTCAATGTATTAAGAATCGATAATTAATTTATAAGTCAAGATTTCACCATATGAATAATTACCTAATCTAAAATCTCATGATCAAAGCCTATGATGATATAATTCTACCCCAAAGTACTCAATTCCATACACATTGGAGCATACAAGATTCGAGCATACTTAATAAAATGTTAGAAGTACACTTG